>NDGN011515378.1:0-12359 GCA_002564285.1 Tympanoctomys barrerae
AAGAAAGAAAGATTGATTCACTGTTCTCATGGACTTAACCTTCTAGTGAAGATATTTAATTATGAAAACAAAAAAAGTAGAATAATATCACATATTAATAGGTGCTATGAAAAAAATTCAAAATTAAAAAAATTAAAGCAAGGCCATGAAAGTAATTTGGGGCACTTTGGAGGCCTGTGGGGAACCTGACACTTGAAGCAAGACAACAGTGAGAAGGAGCCACGCTTGTAAAGAATGAGGGGATGAATGTTCCATGCAGAGAGACAGCAAACACAGGACTCATAGGTGGGAGCGCTTAGGGTGTGTAATGAGTAGGAAAATCCACAGTGGTTAGAACAGAATGATTAAAGTGCACACTGGCATGAAATTGCACGCAGAAAGTCAGAAGGAAAACACATTAGTTCAAAATGAGTCTAAGACTTAAGACTTGTACCTACACCAAATCAACCATGTTCCAATAATCAAGAACCACAGAGTGAAGTCTGAAGACATTTCTGGCCCAAAGTGGGACGGCAGCATTGAGTTAATGTTCCAAATCACCTGTGTGCCAGAGCTGAGAGGCAAAGGACTCAACTGTCCACAAGAACATTTCTGGGGTGAAAAACAGCAATCGATCCTATCTAATCTATAAGGCAGTTTTACTAATTGATTATTTCTGGTAAATTTCTTTTTTTTACAAATTGCATTCTGTGTACATGTCCCCTCTCAGAATTTTTTCTTTAAATTGATAGTCTCTAGATACTTCAGTATTTCTAGTCTTACATGTAAGGCAGTTTAAAAACCACCTCACATTGCCTATATCACTTGTAAAGGTACAGTTTTAGTGTTCTAAGCCCTTCTGTTTAAATGGTAACTATATTGCAATTTAATAAAACTTAAAAATTTAGAATTAAAATGACAGCATTTATTGATGAACTATGTATGTGTTTTCTTGTGTGTGTCCAGCTCCCATGATTTAATGTTAATGAATACTCCTATTGTACCTTTTGCTTGCTTTATGGGCCTATATAAAGGTTTCTGCAAATGTAAAAATGTGACAGAATATGGTAAGCTCACTTTAGTCTTTTGACGTATGTTAGGGAAACATTTCTTCCCATTCCTGATGTGTGAAAAGTGCTTGATTATTGCAACATTCCAGCCTCTCCGGGGCTCACACAAACCACACTCCAGATGAAGTCTATAGCGTTACCCAACTTTTACATTTGGGAAGAATACACTGAGCATGCTCACCCTGATCCACTGATTTTTGGCTGAAATGTCAAGTCTATTTAATTCTGAAATTCACTGTAGGGATTGATTTTGCTCCCTGAAAGAGTTCTGCCCTCCTACCTAGTCTTCATCAAGAATACAAGTGTTTTTTGATCTTCCATTTATCTATGTGTTCAGAACCCAAATGAAGAAGATAGTATTAGTGAGCTCTGACAAAGACCCCAACAAGTTACTTAACATACTTAAGCACTACTATTTAGATTATCAAAGATATGATAATGAATGAAAGACAGTCCTTGTCATCAATTAGAAAGATAGACTTACATGAAACTGTTTTTAGGAATGTTTCAGATCACAAAAATAGTATGATGAGTAAAATCACAGGCATCTCTACTGTCTATTATGTTTATTACATATTATCAATTTAAAATCTTATCAGATGTGATATACATATATGTATTTGGTGACTAGTACTACCAGGGTATGCTTATAGTCAATGTCAATTAATAGCACTTATATCTGATGTTACTTAAGAATTCAAAAACCAGCTGCAGAGGTGGTGATAAGCGAGAAACAAAAACACTGAGAAAAATTCTGTATCTAAAGTATTTGTCTACAGGCTTCACCTGAGTATTTCAGAACACAGTCTGGTGAATTTGGGTTATCTCGTTCCCAGTTAACAGGAGTTTAGAATGGGTAAATTGGAAAAGAAAGTATTAGAAACTTGAAGGTGTTAAAATCAGATAAAGTAGTAGCAGTTAAAACAAAAAGGAGATAGAAAGCTGGTAGGCCTATGAATGCAGACTATAAACTTGGTGAGAGGTATTGCTTTTTTTTAATGCAATATTCAGTGCCTAGCATAGTATATGGTAAGTACTCAATAAATGATGCACAATGGGATAAACCACAGAAGATAATGTGCTGAAAGTATATTTTTTGTAATGGAAAATAGTTCTATTTTACCCTAAATCTAGTTTTTGTTTTTTTCAGAACCAGGGATTGAAGTCAGGCCCTTGCACTTGTCAGGCAAGCACTTATTCTACTGAGCCATCTCCCTGGCCCCTACCCTAAATCTAGATAAAGAAAAACACTGATGTTAATCATTATACCAATTTTCCAAAGGAAAAAAATGCAATTATCTTTAGAATGGTCCATTTGTAAAAAGTTTAATATCCAAAATTATAACAATATAAAGAATATCAACAGGCTTCAAAATTAAGAAAAATATCTTATTCCCTAATAATATTGGGTGAATTAATTGTTAATATAAGCTTTTTGGTAGTTAAAAAAAATAAACTTCACCTATTTATTAGCAATTCTTGGGGAAGACTATAGTGAGTTTTTGTTTGTTTGGTTTCTTTTGAGACAGGGTGCCACTGTGAAATTCAGGCTGGCCTCACATTCATGCACTCCCCCTGCTTCAGCCCCCACGGGCCAGAATTACACCCATGTACTGCCATATCTGGTGACTATATTAACTTCTAATTGCATTTACTTACTTAAAATTCTAGGTAAATACTCAGAATGATAAATGGTTATTGTCATATAAGTTAGTGGTAAATGATGATTCAGTGTACACAGAAATACAAGGTATATAGAAATACTGATTTTATTACTTAGTAAATAGAGCTAAACAAAACACTATTTCAAAATAGGTCGGAAAAACTCACACATTCAGTTCACTATACACAGCATTCTGAAGTTTCTTCTCCCAACCTGTTTTATAAAAAAGAATAACATGTATGAACATAATACTTTTTTAAGTAAGTATACATCATAGTAGAATTTAACTCACTAAAATTTTGTCATCATGTTCATTTGTGAAAGAATGTTGTCAACTACCAGATACTGTATAAATTAATAATTAAAGAATTATGTTCTACACACTGTAGCTCTTGGCTAATACTGAGAAGCAAAGTCATCAACATGATGTTATTCCTTTTTAAATTTTATTATTTATTTTTATGTATTTGGCACAGGGTCTCATTATGCAGCTCAGACTTGTAGTTATCCTCCTGTTTTCATCCTCCCCAGTGTTGGGATTAGGCTCTGTGGAGCCCAGCGGTAGGGCCAGAGCAGCTTGTGGTTTCAAGGTTCGAAACCCATTCCTTGCACTTGCATAAGCTGGCTCTTAGTCCACTGAGCTATCTCACTGGCCCATGATGCTATTCTTAAGTAATATTCTTCTACATTTGCTTAAGATGACAGGAAGATTTCCTGTCACTACAAAGGTGCTCAATGAATGCCAGACTCTGTCTGGCTCTTATACCACAGGATGTGTCAAGGGGAAAGACAAAAATCAGATTGGCACCTGACATAGATCATAAGTAATTAGCTGTAATTAACTAGCCAGTTAACTGCAGAACAAAGTACATCTTTTCCAATTCTTACCAGAAATAACTCAGTCCTGGGTGCAGGAGTTGGTACAGAGAGATTCCCTCCTTAATCTACACAAAGATTAAAATTTTCTTTTTGTTTTCTTTGAAAGCAAGAGAAAACAGAAAAATTTTCAGCCACATTGAAAATTTTAAAGCAATTTACTTAACTAAGGACATAGTTCCCACACTGAGGATATTTTAAACCAGGAAGACAAACAATATTTAAAACTGATTACTAAAGTAGTCATTCTCAAGTGTTCCTGAATTTTTGAGCCATTTTATTGAAATATCTGATAGTCCCAATTCTTCTCAGTAGTAACCCAGCCACAGGTTTTACAATCTTGAGTAAGTGTCTAGAAATGTCTGGTGATACTTCAAAGAATTAGGGGAAAAATTACAAACCTGATATTTTAAAGAATTCTTTTATATCTTCTTTTAGTGATTCAAGTCTAATCTCAGGTCTCTGAAGACTGGCCTAATTTAAAAAATATATATGTAACAAAGGAAAACACAGAGGTTAAAAATAAATAACTTGGTTTAATCTATAACATTTATGAAAATTTTAAAAGAAAATTTGCAAATATGAGTTGTATTTTTAAAATCTGCTTTAAGGTTATAGGACCTTAGAAATATGTGAATAGCTCATAAGACAGAAGACTCTCACATGCTTTAAAAATAAGAGTTTCTGTGAGAATATACTTCAGTCTACTAAAAACACAAACTTATAATTCATAAATACTTACTGTATTTGTCTAGGGACTCAAGTAGGAAAGATACTCAGATTTTATAAATGCATTCTCTTAATACTTTATCCAACATATATGGCACCTATACTAATTGACCGAAATGCTAGTTCATCCACGTAAGTGGGTCATGGAGCACGTTTTCCTTTGCGGATTGCTCCTCAATGTAAATGTGTTTGTCTGCATATTTATGAAAAATACATGCTATAGTTAGTTTTTAGATGTTCATTATTAATGTTTCTTTAACCTCCAACTGCATACTTTTTACTCTACTGGTTTTTATCAGAAATAACATTTTCCCATTTCTAATGACTTAGATTTCTAAGGATGCTCTCGAAGTATTTACCACTTAAAAGTTCTCATCAGATTCTAGGAGTATATCTCTTAAGACATTTCTAGTTGGGTATTGCATAAGTATTCCAAACTCAAGAAATAAAAAATTGATCTGATCTTCCATTTACTACCTGCTCATTTTCTTCTATTGTCCAATCTTCATCAATAAAATTACCACCCACAGGTTCTTCCAAGTCAGAAATTTCAAAGTTCTTTCCAATTCCATGCTAACTCTTCCATAACTAATCTCCTTTCTAGAATGATAGCACTGGTGGTAGTGAAATTTTTGTTTTGTTATGTATCACTAATATCTACATTTAAAAATAAAATATACCAAGAAATTAGACAGTAAAACCAAAATTCCAAGGAAATCATTTACAACAACTAGGTGATAACATTTTGTCCACCAATTCAAAATGCAATCACCTGGGACACATATGTACGGCATCAGCATCTGTACAGCATGAAGCAGAGGGAAGCAATGGGATGGCTGATACCAATGAAAGCAAGGGAACCCCAGCAGCCAGCAACAATGCTCTGGAACACACAATCAGCCAATTCCTTCTGTTACAAAGGTATATCCCAGAGAAAATAAATATTGATAGGGTAATCAAACTACTGGGTGATAGTGCACTAGCTCATTTCCTTGAAAATGGTAAACAAAGAAAAAGGCATTTATCCTGCCTTCCTATAGGAATTGAATCTCTGAGTAGCCAACTAATAAAGGAAGGGAAATGTCTCTTCACAAAGCATTGCAACTAATAAGTAAAACAGATATAATATAATCAGAGTACCACAAGTTTGCAAATAATAAACAACTAGTTCTAAATATTTGAGCAGAAATAGCTATTAACAGTGCAAAAGAGAACTATACAGTATGTGCATCTTGATGAAAGATGATGGCTTTACACAGGACAGTAAAGCCATGACAAGGTCTGGTGAGGCTTTGGATCCAGTTGTCAATTAATAACACATATGAAGGACAGAACATGCTGAGAAGCAGCTTACGCTTACAATCAGAAAAGTCTAGGCTGGGGGTAATTCTAAAGCCAAATATCCTAATTTCTTAACTGATAACCTGTAGAAAAAAAGAAAGTGAGAAAAACAAAACATTTTAAAATACTTAAAATACTTGGAAATTATTTTCATGTCCAAGATTAACTATATTAAAGGAAGATGGTTATCATAAACATCAGATCCTCAGGGAAGGGTTTGAGATTAGGATATGTAAACAGAGAGTATACTGGCAAAGCTTTACTTCTTTCTGCAGGGTAATGGTAACAAAGTTACTCACCATAAAATAATACATTATAGTTAGTTTACAATCTATTTTATAATAAAATGATTCTTAAAAGAAACTGAACAAACATGTCTCCCAGTCTCTTCTTTTTCTCCCATCTGCAGTCTGTCTTCATCACTTCCTTGGATCACTGCGACAGCCCCTGAGCTGGCTATCTTGCCAGTTTATTCCCTATGTGGCACTCCCAAACTCCTTTAACCTACTTTTCTTCTTTCTTAGCATGTATTACCACATAAAAAAACTGTAAGATTGATTTATTCACTATGCTTATTGGATGCTTTAGCCTAGTTACACTGTTAGCCTTCACTATGGTAGACATCTTTGTCTCTTTCACTGTTGTGTATCAAATAATCTAGAGTAGTTACTTTCACACAGGTGCTCAGGAAATGTCTATTGAATGAATGAACCAACGTCTCCCTTTTCCAACCCATCATGCAGCGTTTTGTTCCTAAAATGTAAGTGTCATGACCATGGCTCTGGGTAAGTATAGAAATTAAATGTTTCCATAGGTATATTTGAGACCTGTTACAACATAGACCTAACGTGTCTGTACAATTTATCTCCTGCCCCTGCGCTACCAAGCTACTGTGCATCACACAAGCACACACACACTATCCTCTAGTTATAATGAGCCCTATTCACTGATCTCCTCACTGTTGAGTCAGTTGTTTAAGGGTTCCAAGCTTTTGTTCGCAGGCTTTCCTCAGGTGGAAGTGCTTCTTTGCCACCTTGGCAACCGTTCAGTAGCCTCTATGACATCCCTGGCATATCCCTCCTTTCCCATCTCCAACCAGCAAAGGGAAACATTATGTTCCTCTGTCACAGCAAAGAACAGATTGCAATACAATGTTCAGCTCACTAATTTAACTTTTTGACTAGATTATACATTCAAGGACAAGGACCACATCTTCATTTCTGCATCCCAAGCATTACTCTGGCATTAACTGTTGCTTCACAAAATTATATTAACTAGCCAACATCTATCATTTTTAGCCAGTTTCCTCCCAAAATAAACAAGGAACTTCATAAAATTATTTTTAACTGCACAGAATGGTTTCCAGTCACCCAGGGAAGATTTTAAAAGCTGTAAAAAAAAATCCCTGCTCATTATTCAACAGGACCAAAGCAAAAGGAAATAAACTTTATTTTACTAGCCTATATTTGGAAATGCTTCAGAAATAACACAATTAAATGAATTTCAAGAGGGAAAATTCTAAGTGTTTTCAATATTTCAAGTTCATTAGACTCCCTAGATATGCTTTTTTTAAACCAAGAGAAAATAAAATTTATTAACCATCCAAGCAAAAGGTCAGTGACAGAAGAACAACACGGTAAGGTACAGAAGTTCTAAAACATGACAGCAGAAAAAAATCCTTCTTGCAAATTAAATTGAAACACTATTTGCAATCCTACCAATATTTGGCATATTCTACTGTATAAAACAAACTGAACATGGCATTACTAATCAATAAAACTAATGAGCCTTTTCTCATTGACTAATTTTATGGTATAACTTTATTCTGAGAGAGCCTCAATATCTAATTTATTTCTTTACGCTATTTTGGTTGCTCAACATAAAGGAAAAAAGTCCTGATTCACAGAGATAAGTGTTAGCACTTCAGATAGTTTTCCTGGCAATCTCAGCACATTCCCCAGTTAAAATGATACAGGAAATTGAAAGAAAAGTACTAGGAAATTTTTCTTTTAGGGCTAAACCCAAAAGTTATTTATCATAAATGCAAAATTTAGACAAACAGCGTGTGATACTTAAAACTACTAAAATGAAGTGTAACATGGTCTTACTGCCATGGGGCACTACGGAGGTTTGTCACACATCTCAGCAGTGGACCACAACAGGGCTGTGCTGAGCACCTGCACATGTGCTTGTGTTGGCTGGCACCGAGTGGAGCACACCCCGCCGCAGACCCTCTAGGACAATGGACCAGGAGCAAATGCGTTCAAGCCTGCCGTACAAGAGCAGCGCAGCAAGGCAGCAGTACCCCTTCCTCATCAATTGCACACTTGTAACCTAAGCCAGACATAGGAAGAGAGGCAACAGAGGCAAGAAGTAGACTAGTGTACTGTGCATACAATATTTGATAATTAATGATTTGACAGTGTTGCTTCTTATTAGAATTAATTAAATATATTAGATGAATAGAACTTTTTGGATATATGAGAATACAATTTGAAAAGCACCTGGTACTCAGTGAGTTACTTGCTTGGTCAAATCATGTAACTTCTCTGCATCTTTGTTTTCTTCTTTAGTCAACAGGGAAAATAATATTTAAATTATTTTAAAAAAGAAAAATTTTCAGTCATTTTTTGATTATGTAGTATAATATAAATTAGAGTTACTGTGCTATCAATACAAGATGTGCCTAGGCAGCAAAGGATTAAATATTTGTAATAGACTGTCAGGGAAGGGAGTTAGTGGGGATGGAGATAGAGGTTTTAAAAATATCTGCAACAAAAGTTAAACCTTCTTTTAAACAAAATGCCACTACCTCACTATAAGAGCTAAGATGAACTCCAGCAAGACAGTAAACAGAAAACTCACAGTTCCCCCCTGTATACATCCTCGCCCATTTATTTATGATGATTCTGACATCCTCCGCCCTTTGGCATCCCTAAAAACATACGATTTCCCTTCTACCAACAAACATATAAATCCAGCTTCCTTCTCTACTAGAACAGTCTTAACCCAAGGCCTTGCAGCTTGCAATCTTAAATTCTGAATCTTGGTGAGTCAAAGAAACCAGAGAAGGGAAGCAGCTGAAGTAGCAGCTGGGCTAAAGAAGCTGGCGATAAGCTGAGGCTAAACACTCCCTGAAGCATAGAGCAGCACAGTGCATAAGAGTCTCAAGGATCGTTTTATGTGCTCCACCTCAGCCCCATCTGCTCTGTTCTGATAATGCTAACCCTGGACTTTGCCTTCTTCACTGCTGATGAATTACAGAATGTCAGAGTTAGAAGGAACTGCGAAGTTTAGCTATGTCAACTAATCATGAGACCTAGGATTTAGCTCAGTGGCACAATGCCTGCCTGGCAAGCGTGAGGTCCTGAGTTCAACAGATTTTTGCAAATCTCTTTAATATCTAGTGAAATAGAAGACAATTTGGTTATTGAATTATCATGGTATATATAAATCTGTGATGCTATGTTGTTTGGTCTAATGTACATGAAAACCAAAATCTAGCTTCAATATATATGTAATGTGGAAAAGGTAGTATATATGCTTTTAAAATAAAAACCTTCCAAAAGGAGCAATTAATTCTTACTAAACAAGTCAGACAAGGGGAACAAAGCAATATAGGTTGAGTGGACAGACTGAGCAAAGGAGTAGTAATGGTCTTATGTACCATTAGTTTGTGGAAAAGCAAAAGATCCACCACAACCCTGGAAGGAAAAAAAGGATGATGAAGCTAAAGCACTTCTCTGATCCTGTCTAACCAACCTACCTGTGCCAGATGGATGTTCCCTAAAAATGACTCTATGTGCCTCCACCCCTAGAACACATCTATAATCTTTTACTTTCCATGAAATCAAACTCATTCAGAAATGTATAATTCTCTAAAAATCCGTCCCAACCAATCTCTACTCTTATCTGTACAGAAAGGACTTATAACAGAAACCTGCAGTCCAGCCTGCTCCAGCACTGGGGTCTCACTCCCACCGTCCCACCTACAGTGCTATGCAGTGCAGCACTTCTCGAATCTCCAGCCATTTCTCGGAATGTATTTATACCTGTTCATTTGCATTCTTCTTTCAGTAACTAGCTAAATGATTCCCATGTGCCAGTTGGAAAAAAGAAAAACAAGACATCCTCCTTCATTTCTAGGAACTCACAGTATATTTAAGAATATAAACAAAAGCTAAAATAGTATCATTAAAAATGATATCATGTCATTTCCTTTTCCATAATTTCCAAACATCCTTATCATTAACTTAATTGCTTTGGACTTTGTCTAATTTCTCGCAAGAGTCCATCACCACCACAGAGGAGATGCTCAATTAAAACAGGTTGAATTAAGTCTCTCCATTTCTTCCAAATACATTTGGTTCTTTCTAAAATTGTAGACCAGACTTGTTTCTGTAATCCTAGTAGTCCCAGTGGACATGCATTGTAGCCAGGAATAAGCTTTAGTTTCAGATTGGAAGTTCTGGCTCTGGGAAAGCTGACCATGCCTTACACTCAATCTGTGTTGTATAATTGAAGCCCTGCTCTGGTTTCTTTCCCCCCAAGATGGATCCCTCACTAGCTTCATTTGCTGACGTTCCCACTCTGACCTAGCTTTCTGCCAAGAGTGGCTGTCTTATCTGCCTTTGTCTATACTTTACTTCTTAGCTTCTTTACAAGGTATACTTTATGCCTACAATTGTCTTCAGTTCACATTCGATAACCAGTGTTCTCCCTCATTTCAACTTGGTCTTACTAATTCAGTTCAGAAGCCCTACATGACTTTTTCTAAGCAACTTACTGCTGAAATAAAACATGAGGAGATATGTTTACAAAAGACAAGCCTACATTTTAATATTGATCTTACAGTTCAAATACATGTATTAAACTCAGATACAAACATCCTTATTTTGAAATACTGTAGATTATTATTCATTTCTTCACTGCCTACTTTCCAGGATTAAGGACATGACAGCCAAAGTAGAAATGCATAAGGATAACATCACTTCATGTTTCGTGCCAAATTCAGAGTTCCTCAATTATTTATATATTAACTGAAGTAGTCCAATCTTTATCTAACCAGAGAGATATAAAAAATATAGAATATATGAATCTCTAATCATGGCACAGGCTGTTCAACACCAATGTATGTTCTATATTGCTGAGATACAATTTCATAAGCTTTTTAGTAGGAGATATTACTACTGAGATACTCTGGGGTTTGAGACATATGACAACAACTTATTGTTGTGTTATTCCTTTGCTCTCCAAAACCTATCTTCTTTTGAGTTCCTTCCTTTCACAATTGTATTATTTTAATGACAATCTGAATAATAAGACTTATTAAATACTTAATGGGATGGAAATAACATTTGGGGTTTTATACAACATCCATGTTAAATACAAATAAGTAATGACAAAACAAAATAACAATGCTGATGTGGTATTTGATGTCAATTTTGGAATTAGACTATTACTACAATATCTAAAAGATGACTAAAAAATTGAATTTTAAGATGCAGGTTAACTTTATAACAAAATAACAGGAATATTCAGGAAACAGCTCTCTTTTGAGAAGACTTTAATATATAAGACAATATGTTAAATAAAATATCAGCGTTTAAATTATATATGCTAAAACAGGAATGCTAGGGGCTGGAGGAAAATCTAAAAACCACTTATATTTGACTTTCAAATAGTCTATGTAATTTCATTTTTCTAATTAGGTTGCTATGCAATTTCTGAGTGTATTTGTTATAGATTAAGTATGAAATATCCCCCAGTCACTCGTGTACAGTAGCTTTTTCTCCACACAGCCATGTTCAGAGTTAGGGTAGAGGTAACTGGGTGGTGATGGTGCTCACTGTATCGGTGGACGCATGCACAGTCGCTGGGGGCTTGTCCCTGAAGGAAACATCAAGTTCCCTGCCCTGTCCTCAGTTTCCCACTGCTTCTTGGCTGCTGTCAGGTAAGAAGCCTTGCTCTACTACAGGGTCCCTAATCATTATATCCAGTCTCACCCTTGGGCCCCAGAAATAAAGGAGCCAGCCAACCACGGACTACAACCTCTGAAACTGTGAGCCAAAATAAGCGCTTCTTTTTTCAAATTGATTTTCTCATGTATTTTGCCACACTAGCAAAAATTTAACACTCAAAATGAGAAAATAAAGTACAAAAGATGCAGGTAGCAGGAAAATATGCTCTGCTTAAATTTTAAAAAACAAAAGTAAATAACCATAATTTATTATAAATTACCTTTTAAGAATTATCTGATTTCTATTAAACAACTGTATTAACTAATATACACAAAAACAAAACTGATGGACCAAGATTTCCAAATCCAAGACTGCATTGTTTTTTGACACAGGGACTCCTTATCTTCTTGTCTCAACCACCAAAGATGTGCACTATATGCCTGGCTTGCATTGTTTATTTTTTAAAAATCTACAGCTATATTCGTTTAAAGTACGAATCTGTAGTATTATCAACTTCTTATTTTACTTTAACAACTGGCCACATCTGTGTTTCCAGGTTTCTCGTGTAATCACCTCTTTATACTGCTTTATCTCCCCAATCCTTGCCCAATGCTCCATGACTTCAAGGCGATGAACCTCCTGATTTATGTCCACAAATCCAAATCCTTTATGGAAAAACCTAAAACCTGAAAAGTTTTTTTGTTGTTGTTGGGTTTTCTTTTTCTTTCTTTCTTTTTTTTT
>NDGN011515394.1:2657-12952 GCA_002564285.1 Tympanoctomys barrerae
TGTGGCCAGCTCAGCCCACCTGGGGGCGGGGCTGGCTGACATGTGGTGCTGGGGGATCGAACCGTGGTCTCTGTGCTTTACCAAGCTTGCTCCAAGTAAGTACTTTAGACCACTGAGCCATCTCGCCAGCCCTTCATTGGAATTCTTAATGTCTTGGATATCTGCTTGAATCTGTTCTATGCATTATAGTTCTTTCCTGTATTGTTCATTCAGTGTTTCCATAAATTTTCTATTCACCTCTATTTTTTTTTGGCCTATATCTTCTTTAGATGTGCTGAGCAATTCTTTCATGATTGATAGTTGTTCTTTTACCGGAGAGATTATTTCTGATTTGATTTCCTCCATAGCCTGATGGAGCTGTTTCTTTACTTCAGTTGCTATCATTTCATAAATTTCAGGTGTGTGAATTCCAAGTTCTTCTTGGAACGTTGTCTCCTAGACTTGTTTTTGGAGGGCTGGAGGGTTGATATTACCTTCCAGTGTTCACTCTGATTCTGCAGTAAAGGTTGCTTGGGTGGGGTATGGGTGAGCAAGGCTTCCACCGCAGTGGGAAGGTGGGGTAGGTTCTACAAATCTCCTGATGTGTGAGGTTCCTTGTGGCTTCCACCTTGATGGGGGTGGGGGTGGAAAGCTGCAGCTCAAGAGAGATCTGATGATGATGAGGGCAGGCCAAAGCTCCACAAGGCTCTCTTCATGGTGGTGGTTGTGGAACAAAGGGTAGGGTTCACCAAGTCTCCTGTTATTTGTGGGATAGGCAGCAGCAGCTAAGCAGGGCTATGATGATGGCGATGGGATGGGATAGGGCAGGGTTTACCAGGTCCTCATAGCTGTCCTGGGATCATCTGACTTTTATGACTATGGGAGAAGCAGCTGCAATTTGCAGCTATAGCTCAGCCTAGCTCCAGCGAGGGTCAGGGGTCTGAGACAAGGCTCACCAAGTCTCTGTTGCTGTCCTCTGTGTGCCTAGCTTCTATTATGGTGAGAGAAGTGACTGCAGCTCAGCAGAGCTCCCATGCAGTGTTTTGTTTATTCCCTGACCATTATTGTTCCTGACCTCATCTTTAATTTGGTGACATTCTCAGGACTGTTTATGTTAAAACAATTCAGTTACCTTTTGCTATTTCTGCAATAGAATGGATGTTGAGAAGTGTTCTTACCCCTCAGAAAACAGTGTTAACACTGTGAGACATGGTGGCTGATGATTCCAAGAATGCTTCATGGATTTATTAATCATAAGTACAAACTAAATGCTGGGTGTTTTCTCCAGGAGTGGAGTGAGAGATTACCTTGTCTTCTGCTTCTCCCAAGGTATAATCAAGGCATCAAACTAAATTAAGGGAAATGCTATCTTCCTGTGACAGCAGGTGCAAAATTACCTCTAATTATGAATTTTCTAGGTACAACAGTGTCTCTGCGTGAATTATAACATTGCATTCATTAAAACAACTATTTAGGGTCTCTCTTACCTTGACATGTGTGAGGAATCTCAGAATCCTTCAGTGAATCCATTTCAAATCATTCACTGCTCTTGAAGTACTACACTTGGTCTCTTTGTGATATACACTGTTGTTCAAAGTACACGGTTTGTAGTAAGGAACATAGAGTCTGCATCAAAGATTTACTATGGACTGGTGTATGACTTGAACAAGTCAACAACATTTTCAGAATTGTTTCTTAAGCAGTAGAATGAGGGGAAAGAACTGTGCTTTCTCTAAAGCAGCCCTTCTCAAGCTTTGATGTGCTAATGGTCCTAAAACAGCAACATCCTCTGAGAGCTTGTTTGAAATGTAGAATTCTAGCTTATGCTCCAGACTCACTAGTTTCAAATATAAACATGTATGCACATTATCTAGGGGTTATGTCAAAATGTAGATTGTGATTTATTAGACGTAGAGTGAAACTCGAGCTTCTTCATTACAATAACCTTACAGGAGATGCTGCTGTTGCTTCTCCACCAACTATGCTCAGACTAGCTAGCAAGGCTCTGAGATCACTTCTTGCTATATATCAGAGTAGTAGATGACATTTATTGCACTTAGTGGGTGCCTCCTCTATGTAGGCATTGTGCATGTATTGTCTCATTTAATTTCTCCTAAGAATGTTGCAGAAGGGATATAGCTAATAACAGCCACATTTTATGGATCATGAATAACTAGACCAAGGTCACATGGAGGGCAGAGCTGAGATATGAACCAAGATCATCTGGCTTTGTTGCTCATATGGCTAATAGCATTACCCTATTGCCTTCCAAGTAATGTAGCTTTTGGAAAACTTATTTCTTTAACCCTCTGCATAAAGTTATGTCACCTGATTCTCTAGGGAGAATCAAGATGCTAATGTAATCCGTTGTTATGGCACTAGTTCTATCTCATTCTTTTCCAAGATTGTATGATATTAGGTTGTATAATGAAATGATTTTCTCTTGCCCAAAATTTATATGTAAAAATTCTAGCCCCAAGATGATTATATTATGAGGTGAGGCCTTTGGGAAATAATTAGGTCATGAGAGTTGAGCCCTATGAATGAGATTTGTGCCTTAGAAAAGAAGCTCCAGAGAGCTGCCTTGCCACACTTACCATGTGAAGATGCAGCTATAGTGGTCTATGTGGAAGAGGGCTTGCACTAGAGCTCAACCACACTGGCACTCTGATCTTAAGACTTTTAACCTCCACAACTGTAAGTATTAAGTCTCTATAGTTTGTAAGCCACTCAGTTCATAGTATTTTATTATAACATCCAGTCTGAACTAAGACGAATGTATTCATTATGCAATTCACTGTCAAGGGGCATTTTAGAGAATTCTAATTTTTTTCCTATTATGAACACTGCTTCAATAAATACACTTGTGCATATACTGTACATAGTGTGATTGTGAGGCAGATTCCTAGAAGTTCCCTCCTAGATTAAAGGGTATGCACATTTGAATAAGAACTGTTATTACAACTATCATTGCTGTTCATAATTTGACATTAAAATGAAAGCTTTTTATTGAGTGGCCAAATTTAAAATTTAAAACTTCAATTTCTCTGGGCAAAACTCTTACTTTATAGTTTTAATGGCAAAATTATTACCTGTGATAGTATACTCTTCTTTGGTTTATTCTCTCCATCAAAATGACAGTCTCATTGAGAAACTGTGAGGTTCTTTTAAAACTAAGAAACATAAAGGAAAAGAATTCATGAAACTGGAATATGTTTAAACTATATTTGTTGAGCTGGATTTCTGAAATGAAAAACCTCATATTTGGGAAAAAGAACTGCTAAGTTTCCCTGTTTCTTCCACATAATTAGCTTAAACCTCAAAAGACTCTATAGGACAGCTAAAACTTCAGTGAAAAAAAGCATGAAGGTTCATTTTGATGAGAAGATTGAACTTCAAATTGTTGCTTAGGGAGCTGACTTAGATTTATGGCTAAAATTCAAGATATTATACATTTGCCTACATATCTAATGCTATACTCAAGTTCCCAGGCCTTTTTTTGATGAATTTTTTTATTTGTGAGTCAGGGTATTTCTTCCTTCTATAAGTGCTCATTTCTCTACACAGGTACATGTGGGAGAATATGTAATTAGAATTGAAAATGTTTTGATCAAGTTAAGTACAGTCTAAGTGATAAGCATCATGATCTTTAAATGCTATGATAAGCATTATGATACATGTTTAATTCACTGATGAGCACTTGGTATGTCTTTGACAAATTCTTAATAAATTGCTCAAAAGAACCCTTTAGAAAGTATCATTTCACACTGTATAACTCTACCTCTGATATTTCTCAACCTTGTCTATCTGCAGAAATGGGAAATTCTCTTGAACATTTTTCTTAACTGATTCTGATTTATGGGCTTCAGTGGAAACTCCCAGGGACTTGTTGCAATATACTGTAAATGAAATCTGCTAGCTATACAATTTGAAAAGTGAAAGTTGCAGTCTCTAAGTTTTCAAAAGCAGTCCATTTCATGTAGACAATGAATTATGAGGTCCAAAGCACATAGAATACCTGAATTCTGCACTTGGTATGTATCTTCAAGGGAAAAGCTGTATGACTCTTACTAAGATGATTTATAGCACAGATGTCATCTTGCAGGTATTAAAAGAAGATGTATGGCAATTTAGTTGATTGTTAACATTAGGTGCAACAATTCCTTAGTGTCCAGGTACTCAATATATTCATATTCCCATGCCCAGATTTCAAACTTTGCAATTAAAATTGGGTATAAATAAATAAAACTTATTTTAGACAATTAATTTTTTAAAAAAGCATTAATTTAAGGGACTTCGTGGCTGTAGAGCAGCTCTTAAACTACTTGAAGTTGGAAAAGAGTAACACTGAGTTTGTTAGGATCATTAAAAATTTTTCTATTACATACATGTCCCAAGATAGATATTATGGCTTCAAGTTTTGGTAGTAATTGATTTCAGTCTTCTTTATCTGTGTTAAAATATCTGAAAAGTCAGTGATGATCAGGATTTGATCCAGTTGGGAATCACACATTTTTTTTTATTAAAACTGAGGTTCAGGGTTCAGCTTTAAGGCCTTGATATGTGGTATCTGACATATTTTGTCTTCAAACATAAAATAATGGAAGGATATTGAGTATTAATGTGTTGTACACATTTATTTGGCATGAGGTGATAATTTGATAAATATGTGAAATGTGCAGAATCAAATTAGGGCACTTAGGATTTTCATCTTCTAAAATGCTAGATGAGGCATTTTAAAAAAGAAAAGGCTGGAATATCAAACGTTTAGAGAGACTGAGTGAATCATTGAACTTTAAGTATGCCTTTTCCTTTTTCTCCCTGAACTTAACATGTTATAGAACCATTGTGTCATTGTCAAAAGTAAGAAATTAATGTTAGGATATTACTGTTAACTAAGTTCTGGACATTTCATAATTCACTTAGGTTCTTTTTCTGAGTCTTTATATCCTCTTGGTTTTTTAGTCTGATAGTTTTTCAGTCTATCTTTGTTTTTTGTGATCGTGACTGTTTTGAGGAGTATTGGTCAGGCATTTTGTAGAATGTCAGTCAACTTGGGTTGGTCTTGATATTTTTCCTCACAATTAGATTAGGGTTATAGATTTTGAGAAAAATATTCAGAAAATAGTCATATCATATCATGTCACCTCGTATTATATATCATTATATCTGTTGTCAACACAATTTATCACTGACAATGTTAATTTTGATCTGTTGATTAAAGTTCTGTCTGTCAGTTTTATATGCCTACAGTTAGGGTGAAATTTAGTGAAATTAGCGAAAGAGTATAAAAGTTGACTGGTAATGTCTGCCATGAACACAGACTTGGTATTAATTCTCATAGCAAGTATTTGCCATAACTGATTTGACATGAAATTATCAAGTGAAGGAACAGATTAAGTTGGTTGATTTTCCCATCATTGTATTTATGGCCCAGCCAGTTTATTTGGAGCCATAAGAAAATCCTAGGAAGGTAACAATGGTTAATGTATTGTGTATTATTATTTAAATTAGTTACTTGGAGTACAAGAAATCAGCATTTAATTGTCTAGACAACATTAGTACAAACCTTTCTTTTCAGTGAACTGAGAGAAATTAGTAGTATAAATACCATACATATTTTTTTCTTTTTTCTTTTCCCTTTCTTTTTTTCTCCATTCCCTCATGTCATTTGCTCTTTCCTTTTGAAATTTCTTCCCATTTTACAGTGGCTGCTGTGCATTTTGGATCCTATTTACTTTTTCAGCTTTTCACACTAGGGAGACAATGCAATGTTTACATATGTGCATCTGGCTTATTTCACATGAGTATGGTCTTGAGTTGCATCCATTTACCTACAAATGTCTCCAGTTCATCCTTTTTCATGGCTGAGTATATACCATTTAATACTATTTCATTGTATACAAAGATTATATATATATATATATATATATATATAATATTTTTGATCAATACTTCAATTTTATGTATTTTTTATTTACTTTTTGATACAGGGTCTCACTATGCAGTTTGAATTCATAGTGATCCTCTTGTCTCAGCCTCCTTAGTGTGGGGATTCAGGTGTGGGCCACCATGCCTGGTTCCTGCACTGGCATGTCATGCCAAAGGTTCCTTGCATTTGGTAGGTAGGTATTTACACCATGTGGTTTTTATCCATTCCTTGATTGATGGGTATTTGTGTTGTTTCCAAGATTTAGCTATCTCAAACTGCACTGCTATAAACAAGGATGTACATATGTCACTGTGGTATGATTTAAACAAATTTCTATACCGAATTCCAAGAATATGTGAGGCCCTTATTTATGTTTCTCACTTAATAGACTGAGAGAACACTAGGGCTAATATAAAACTTAAGAAACAATTTAATTTCTTCATTTTTTAATGAAAAAATTTAAATAGAAACGAACAAGATTCCCAGAAAAATCACAATTCTTGCCTGAAGCATAGAAAGGTTCGCAACTATATTAGTTAATTTCCTGTTGCTGGATCAAAATACCCAATAGCCACAATTTAAAGGAAGAGAAGTTTATTTTGGCTTATGGCTTCAGTGGGTTCAGTTCATGGCACACTATCTCCAAGACAGAAACAGAATGGCAGAAGGGCAGGAAAGTAAAACTATTCCCCACATGGCAGATAGAAAGCAGAGAGTGCAGGGAGGCACTAAGGACAAGAATACACCCTTCAAAATCATTCTTCCAGCAAGCTGCCCCTTCTGACCAAGTCTTACCTCTAAACATGAGACTTTGGGGGAACATTTTAGATCTAAACAGTAGTAACAACTTAGCAAGACCTTGTTTTACATTTTTGTAAGTTGGCGTAGCTCATTGTACAAGGCCTGGGTTCAATCCCAGGTATTGAAAAATAAAAGTCTAGAAACAAAAGAAATGTAGAATGCTAATAAGGCAGCTACAGAAGACTTGGCTGAGAGAAACTGGTTCACGCCTGTAATCCTGGTGCTAGGGAGACTGAGACAGGAGGATTTCTAGAAGTCCTTGTGCCAAATAAATAAATAAGTAAATAAAATATCAAAAAAGACTTGGTTGGGAAAGTAATGCAACCTTGCAAACTGTCTGAGGCACAGGGATCCTGTGCACTGAGTTCCCCAGGGAGAAAAGGATGACAAGCCCAGGGACACATAGGAAGGCCTGCACATCTACATATTAGAAAACAATAGAACAGTAGATGTACTCATGCCCTACCCATACTGGCCTGGCAGTTGGTATCCTGTGTGAACAGGTAGCTTTTCATGTTGATATAGTGGGTTAACATCCTGAGCAGGCTGGAGGTTTCAGGGAGTTGATTCTCCCAAGCTATTCCTAAGTTACAGTGAGTGGGAGTTGGTGGGTCAACATCATCCCTCAGAGTGATAACCCATGGCAGGGTCTGTGCTTTTCGCTGCTCCTCCAGCATCCTCAGTGGGACATGGATCACCCATTGTGATAAGCTACTTGATCACACACCTTTGATGGGCTTCTTTCCCTTCACTATCTCCCTTCTTCATTCTCTTATCACTTTCCTTTCCCATAAGCTACTTGGAGTCATATCCTTGTCTCAGAATCTTATCTGGATGAACATAATCTATAATAAGTGGAAAAGGTGGTACAAACTGAGTTGAAAATGTAGGCAGAGGTTGGATTATGTAGGGCTTAGACTAGCTTTGTAAAGAAGTTTGATTTCATTGAAGTGCTATTGGAAGTAACTACAGGTTCTTAGGAAAGAGTGACTTGATTAGATTTAGGTTTTAAAAGGATACTCTAAAAATATAGGTTAGCCTTCCAGTCATAGATTTAGAAGGCCTCTTAGTGCTAATCTGCTTGAACTTTATAGGGTAAAAAATAAAATCAATAAAAATACTGACTTGCCCAATGCTATCCAGTAGTGGGGGTGTGGCTGTTACAATTTAAATCTCATGATCAAAGTCTCTGGCTGTTCAGGGCTCAGTGATAAGCTTGGGTGATTCTGATAACTTCACAGAACAGTTATACCCAGGATAGCATTTGCCAGGGGAAGAAAAATGAATTTTGAATTTAACATTGTACTGTAGAGGACTGCATTAGATAATTACCATAACATGCTAGACAGTTGAAATTACAGGAGACAAAAATGGTTAAGACACTAGCCTACTTATTAAGTATTAAAGACACTGAAGGCTTTTGCTACATGATAAATTCCAGGCTAAGGCAGGATCACTGTTTGCAAATATTTGTAAAGGTGTAGACAATGAGGAGAGAGTGAAATTACCGAGTTTAGAACAGTAGAGAAAAGCTTGAAGTAATGAGGTGAAACAAAAGAGAGATATTATTAGCTAAAGAGTGGGAATTGGGTCTCTGCAATGAGAACCAGTCAATCGTATTTACACATAAACCCAATTGTCTGAGTGAACCTTATACAGTATTTGAAATGAAAAAGAAATAGAAAACCTTTCACAGGCATATATTGCCTGTATTTCATGAAGTTATTTTCCTTCCTTCCTTTCCTCCTATTTTTCCAATACATTTATTGTACATTTGCAATGCAATTACTTTACAACAGTAGATGTGCACTACAGTTTGATCAGGTTTATGACTAAGTCAAATTGCTCTCTTATGGAACACAGACAGCTAAATGATTGGACAATAGACCCCTATTCTCTAATTATATTTCATTCACTGATTGCATGGCATTGAAGGAGGATAAAAGGGGAGACAACATGACAGTAAAGGAGGAGCCTCATTCAGGTAACTCAGGAAAAAAACCTCTACTCAGAGAAGTTCAGCTAAAATACAGATAATTAGAAGGAAGGGGAGGGACACACATCCTGAAACTAAAATCAATCTGATATAAGAGATTTATAGAACAAATAAAATATAAAGGAATAATAAAATGGCCACATGTTATATTCTACAGGGACTTAAAGTTGAACATATCAATATTTGATGGAAAATACCTGTTCCATGTTATGCCTAAGATGTTTGATATTCAGACAGATAGTGAGGTTATACCCAACTGCATATGTTGTAAGGTAATAATAAGCTTCTTTTCTGGAGGGTTAACAACCTAAGTTTGCAGACCAAAAATTAGAGGAAAAAAAGGGCTGCAAGTTCAGCCAACATTTTGACCATAGCTTTTCAAGGTCAGTGAAGACTCAGGACATAGGAGAACCTGTAGTGTAACATCATGTAACTCAAGTGTGTCCCAAATTTTCTGATCAAGAAGATTATGGTGCCACACGCAACATGATTATGTATAGTGGGCCTAAGGAGAGTCACATGGAGAGAAAATATTCTCTCAGGTTTTCACAGAGAGTAAATTGTTCAGCCAATGGCCGTGACTCATCCACATGGCTGACACTCACAAAGGATCTGCAAATTGCAGTATAGGGTTATAGGATAAATCCTGAGGGCACTTGACTGACCTTATCAAATACAAAAGTTGCATTTCTTGTTGTATAGGTCTTGCTTTATCTTGGTCTTAACCATCCAGCAAAAAGATATAAAAACAGGATATAAGGGGTGAAGCCATGTTGGTATGCTGGGCTGTAAAGGGCTCAGGCCAACAACTTCTGTCATTGCCAGTCCTGTGTATGACCCACTATTATTATGGACTACTGGACTATATTGTAATATTTTGCTGAATTCATGCACCTACAATATTTAAATGACAATGGAATACCCTTCTCTGCAAAACTAAACAAGAGGATACAAATGAAGGACCATTTTGTATCTGTATGTTCAAAACAATTAGGATAGATATACAGCTACATTCTCTTAATTCAATGAATAAAATTTGTTCTAATACTGTTTGTGGATGGGATGTCATGTCTGCATCTTATACAGTGAATAACCATTGAGACAACAATGTGCAATGTATTTATTATTGAAACTGTCCTACTGATTGGCTTTAAAACTGTCTCATTGCTATTTGTTTCTCAATAAAATTACTTTAAAAATTAAATAAATAAATAAATAAATAAATAAAATGGCCATAAACCCCTTCCAGCTGCTGGTGGGTTCCCAGAACAAGAGGACTGTCCACCATATTTGTAATTTTAGCTCTGATTTTTTTTTAAAATCAAATTGGTAGGACAATTTCAATAATTAACATATTGCATACATTTTTCCTAGTGGTTAATTGCTGTACAATATGCAGACATGATATCCTATTTGCAAACACCATTAGAACAAATCTATTCATTAAGAGAATTTAACTATATAGCTATTCTAACCACTTTGAATACACAGATACAAAATGGACATTCATCTGTATACACTTTATTTGTTAAGTTCCGTTATTTGAATATTATAGGTGTGTAAACTCAGTAAAATATTCTAAAAGAG
>NDGN011515403.1:2798-17194 GCA_002564285.1 Tympanoctomys barrerae
GAATAAGCACTTCCCTGGCAAGTGCAAGGGCCTGAGTTCAATCCCCGGTTCCACCAAAAAAACCCACACAAACGTATGGACTTTCTTCTTTGTGGCAGTGACTCATTCTTTTATCCCCCAGTACTGGGGATTGAACCCAGGTCTTTCACACCAGGCCACATTCCCAGCCTGATTCTGTTTAATATTGACACAGAATCTTACTAAATTGCTAAGTTTAGTAAGGCTGGGTTGGGTGCAAACTTCTGATCCTCCTGCCTCAGCCTTCTGAGTGTGTGTGCCACCATACCCAGTGTATTCTAAAATTATTACAAGTCATTATAAAATAATAAATTTATGAATAATTTCTAACTTATCAAGGTACAGAGATTAGATTTAAAAATATATATTTGGTTGTTACGGGGTCTCACTATGCAGCTTGGATTCATAACAATCCTCCTGTTTTCAGCTTTCCCCAGCACTGAGATTATAGGAGTACAGCACTGGGATTATAGGAGTACACCACTGTGCTCCAGGGCGGGACTGGCACAGCATGTGGTGTTGGACATCACGCTGTGGTCCTTAAACTGTGATCCCTGTGCTTGCCTAAGCTTGCCTAAGCAGGCGCTTTAGTCTGCTGAACTATCTTGCTGGCCCTTCTGCTTTGTTTTTTAAAGTCACAAGCTACTAAATTCAAAAGTAGAAACCGGCACTGGGCTTATGTTTTAGGTGTTTTCTTTAAAATGGAAAGTTCCAGTTTGCTTTGAGGCCAGAATCTTTTAAAGAAACCAGGCCTGGAGGTGTGTTGTGGGCCCATGTATATTTGCAAGTTTGTATCTTGCTGACTAAACTGGCAGAGTTTGTGTTTTTCCTGGTAAATGCTCAGAAGGCCTTGCACCCGCCTTGGCCTAACAGAATCCTGTTTGTCATATGTGCATGAAGTAAAAGACTGTTACAACTGCCCACAGCCTGTGACGGCATCAGAGTCAGGGGAGGCAAACAGAGGTTTCCTTTCTTGGCCACACAGCCACGGCAGGACTGACTTCCTCCTGAGCTGACTCCGGGCTGTGGCCAGAGCACTGAGCATGGCTGGACTCAGGATGACGCAAATCACCAGAGCAAAGGGGTCTAATCTGTAGGAAAGGAGGTGCTGCCTTATAGGACCGAGGAAGTGTGGATTTTTTCTTGAGGTAATTATGACTCTTGTTTGTCAATTTTACATGATCCAAAACTTTGTTAAGAAAGTTCATGCTGGTTTTCATTCCTACTGAGGCATGTAGTGATCAACTTGAATAAAGTCTTTTCTTTTTTTTTTTTTTTTTTGGTGGAACCAGGGATTGAACTCAGGCCTTGTGCTTGTCAGGGAAGTGCTTATTCTACTGAGCCATCTCCCCGTTCCTAAAGTCTTTTAATGAAAAATACTAAGAAGTCAATGTGGATCAAAATTGAAACCTCAGCTGAGGCTGGTGGTACCCCGGCACTTGGGAGGCTGAGGCAGGAGGACAGAGTTCCAGGCCAGCCTGGATCATTTTAAGACCATCTTAAAAACCCAGCTAAATGAACCCTAACTTGAGGCTCTACCTTTGAAACTTGTTTTGAGAAGTGCATCCTGTGGCAAATTGCTTGTCCAAAGTGTTGTGCTGATCTTTGTCACATACTATTTTTAGTAAGAATGAGATGTTTATTCCTCATGAAACAACGTATTTCAATTCCTTTTAACTCCAGGAAGAAATGTGAACTGTTAGCCCATACGTTTTCCTAATTCTTTAGAAAGAAAATGTTACAGAAACAGCACACAGGAAAGGGTAGGGAGGCCAGGTATGGGGCAGAGTGCTCCAACCTACCTGGATGAAGGCCTTTCATGTTTTCATTTAACTTCTCACACTGTTGGCAAATACTTGTTTTTTCCCCTCTGCTGTTTTATTGCCACTTTACATCTTAAACTCTGCCCTAAAGAGGGACTGGGTTTGAAGACCATGTTGTCAATGTCATCTGGCAGGGACATGCCCCAGATTGTGTTCTCGGCTTGCTGGGTATCCATCTTGCTGCTGAAAACTTTCCACTGGGAATAGCTCTGCAGAGGCCTGAGCAGTGGGTGGGTGGGCAGGGAGCCCAGGGACTGGGATGGGGCTGCTTTCCCGCCTGCTGACTGCAGCTTTGTCTCTCTTTGTGTAGGTGAAGCTGCTCTCCGGGGAGAACCCAGGATGCAGACCCTCCCGGTGGCTTCTGCCCTCAGCAGCCATCGCACAGGCCCGCCTCCTATAAGCCCCAGCAAGAGAAAGTTCAGCCTGGAACCAGGGGACGAGGATCTTGACTGTGAAGCTGACCACGTTGCCAAGATGGGCCGCATCTTCAGCCCCCACCTGTAAGTCCCTGCTTTGCTCCAGGCTGGGACTGACGTCCCTGTAACTTCTGCCTGTGATAAGTTGTCATCTTGTCATCTCATGAGGTACTGATGTCAGGCTGTGACCTGAGGCCCGGAAGAAGCTCACCTGACTTTACAGCCTGTGGAGACAGGAAGTCTTCCTTTTCCCAGCCCATGTGCCCCAGTATGTGTCCCTCATGTGGATGTTGTCCTCAGGCCCCTGGGGGTCATTGTCCTCCATGTGTACACTGATGCTGACTATCCTCAGGGGCCCCATGTGTCCCTGAATGGGACACCCTTGGTTTCCTCAGGGGCCCCATGTGAGTTCTGCCCGTGTAGACCCCAGTAGCCTTGTAACTTAGAGGTGTGGGTTGTGCACACCATGTGAGGCGGACTAGGACTTCCCCAGAGATGGGGCAGCAGGCTATGCCATGGTTTGGTGGTACGCCCGAGCTGACTGAAGCCCATGCCATAGCTGCAGGCCCATCTTGGTCCCGGGATACTGGGCTATGGGTCCTCAATCACCACCAAGGTGAACTGCATCTTGACTCAGGTCCCTTTAACTCTGTGGGCCACAGTTTCCTCAGTGTGAACCCGAGGTCTGTGTGTTTGAGTGGAGTGGCTGCTGAGCCATGCTTTTCAACACACACCTCGTCCCCAGCATGCGTGGCTTTCCCCAGGGGGGTTATGGCAGCAGTGGGCCTGCATGTCCTGCTAGGAGGGGCACAGATGCGAGGATGCCTACTGGCCCCCGACCCACCTTGTCAGCATTCTGTCCTGTCCCATGCCATCCTGTTCCATGCTTTCCCTTCCTGAGGATGCTTGCCAGCCAGGCAGGCAGGTGCAGCCCCGGCCCTGCCTGGTGGTGGAGGCTCCACAGCTGGCAGTGACTGCGCCCTCACATTCCTCACGTTCCGATCTGCCTGGCTCGTGGTGTGCAGTCATGAGACACTGACAGAGGTATTTATCCTCAGATAAATCACTGCAGTGTTAGTCACAGGCTGAGCCTGCAGCCTGCAGCCCTGGAATCTGCTCCATCAGGAATCTGGCGGCCTGCAGAACAATGATCTCTCCCAGGCAGGCCTGGAGGCCGGGCTAAGATCCGGCCAGCCTCCTCCCAAGGCTGGACTCTGTTCTTTTATTACTGGGAATTTCTTATTCCCTCCCATCCCTGTCTCCTGAGCCCAGAGCTTTTTGTTTGTTTATTTTTGAAGGAACGGGGGGAGGGGAGCTGCAGTGCCATGGTTCCTGCTCTGCAGCTGGGCACTCCTTGCTGTGAGGACAGCAGGTCCCCAGGGCATGACCCGGGAGCCCTTGGTGGTCCTGAATGGGACCCGGAATCCCAGGTCACTGGAAGCACTATAAATGGTATTGACAGGATTAAGTTTTGTGTGCAGCCCCTTGTCATCATCTAGTGGAGTGTGGGGATGTATACTCAGCAGCACCCATGTTCTGCCAGCCCCCAGCCACAAGGGGGGTTTCCTTTTTTTTAATTGTGGTAGAAGATGAAGACACACACACGACAGTGTGTGTCATCAGTTTGTGTGTGTGTGTGTGTGTGTGTGTGTGTGTGTGATATCAAGGGTTGAATTCAGGGCCTTTACACCAAACTCCAGCCCCAACCTTTTTTAATTTTTTGAGCTAGGGTGTTGCCAAGCCACTGGTTACCCTGGTTGGGCTTGAATTTGTGATTCTCCTGCCTCAGCCTCCCAACTGCTGGGCTAGCAGCTCTGTACCACTCCACCTGACTCCCTGTAAGAAAAATTTTGAACTGTGAGGTAAGGAAGTGATTGGTGCCCCTTGTTTGTTTCCTGGGAGCCTGGTGAAGGACTCAGTGTCCCTGGTTGCTCGCGTGGGAGTTGTACCTAAGTACTGTTGTTCGGTGTGATGAGATGTTCCTTACTTGAGTTTTGGCAGCTCCTCTCTTTTTTTGTTTCTGAGGCCTAAGAAGTTCTCTGTAATACATTTGGGCTCAGTGAGCAGAACAAGATTAGCCCTACTGCCTTTCTCCGGGGAAGGAGAGAAATGAGGGTCCAGATGTGCAGTGAAAATGAGTTTATTTCTCATGAAAAAATCAAAGTTCTGGACAGGGATATTGTTGAGCTGTGGTTTCAGCAGCTGGCAGAGAGGGGGCTCAAAGTGGCAGGTTTCAGTGCTGGTCTCTGTCACCCTCCTGTGGGGTTGGGGCCTGGGTTACTTTGCATGGGCTGGAGAGGAAGTGATTTTCCAGCTCTTGCAGGTGAGTGTGGCTGGGTCCCTGGGCCCTCACACCTGCTCCTTACATCCTGGGTCACTCAAACTTGTTTATAATGGGATGTGGTGACACAGAGATACCGGTGTCTTAGGACAGTATGTTAAGATCAGTGTGTACTTGGGAGTTGACAGGTCCTCTGCGACCCTTTGTGTGTCCCCGGGACCCCTGTTCTGTCCAGGGGCTGTGCCCTTCAGCAGCACCTTTATCCCTGAGCCACTACCCTGCTGTTTGTTTGTTGCTATTGATCACGTTTTTGCTGGGTGGCAACCCAGATGTCCCAGGCCCATCCCTTAACCCACTACCTGGCCAAAGAGTCGCTCTGTGCCCAGGAAGGCCTGGTTCCTTAGCTAGGTGCCCAGCAGCATAGTGTCACGTGGTACCTCCCTGATGCTTGCCATTGCTGCTCCTGGACATGGGTTGTCTCTTATATGACAGGAGCTTCCTGTGGATTTGCTTTCACACACAGCACCAGCGCAGGCCAGGGTGCAGCTCTATGGTGTGCTTGCTTCACCCTCACCTGGCCGTGGATTTCCAGCTCTGACTCTGCAAAATAAAAAATCAAATGAAACAGAATTAGAAATCCCTCTCCTCTGTTGCACCAGCCACATTTCAGAGTCCCTGGCCACCCATGGGTGGTGGCAGAGGCAGACTGCACAGCCCCCCAGGAAACCAGGAGATCTAGCGGCCCTGTGGTTCTGGCAGGCCCCGAGAGCTTGCTGTGTACCCATCCCTGTTTATGTCTGTGCCCCATCGTGACACTGTGCCCAGTGCCTTGCGCCTGCCTTGTCTTCCTTGAGTGCGTACATTTCCGAATTCCTGCACCCCGCTGTTTTGCAGTTCACATTTTTCCCTGCTTTGGATGTGTTAAAGAGTGTGGGGATGTGTTGCCTAAAGTGCCTGCTTAGGCAAGTGCAGGGACAGTGGTTCGAGGTGGCCACAAAAAAACAGTACGAGTTCCTGGTGACTCCCACTTCCCTCACCAGGATCTTGCTATTTATGTCTGCTTGCATTGAGTTTAGATTTTTTTGCTGCCTTTGTTGATTAAATTTTACTTTTTGAACATGGAGGGCATCAACAAAGTTCCAAATATCAAGCCATTAAAGTATGTGTGGTGCTTGGTGATTCCATTCCTCCCAAAGCAGTGTCCTCTAAGTGTCTCTGTTTGGTGACTAAGGCCCATGTGTGAATGCTTTGCATCCCCCCTCCCCCACCCCTTTCTTATGCACAAGCCAGCCTGCTTTTCTCTCCTGGGCTTGGTGTTTTCATTTGGCAGTACATGGTGGAACCTGTCAGCCAGTTCCCCCGCTGCCGTTCACAGCTGCATAGTACTCCATCACTTCCCAGGCCTGAGTTCTTTTGGCAGCCCTCATTGCCTGGAGGTAATTGTAAGTGATGCTGAGAGGGGCAACTTTGTGGAGTCAGAGTTTCCCACAGACTTCTGATGTCTGAGGACAGGCAAGGCAGCAGATGCAGGTGCTGAGTGGCTGTGTGTTGGCTTGCAGCCCTGTCTCCTGGGGCTGTGAGGTTGGGGTGGGTCCTTCCTGCTCCCACTCAGGGGAGCAGGCTGGCAGGGAACTTGCCACAGCCCCAGAGCAGGGTGGAGCTTACAGTCACTGGCCTCCTCATCCTTACAGCAGCTGTGCAGAGCCTCAGCCCAAGTGTCCCCTTCTAAACACCTTGTTGGCAGTCTCATCCACAAACATGTCTGGGAGGTAGGGAGAGATGGTCAGGCCCAGGCCCAAAAGCCCCTACCTCACAACCTTGGGAACTGAGTGCTGGGCACAGAACAGAAACTTGAGGGAAAGATGTGGGTTTGGATGGGATTCCAAGATTCCCTCTAGGTTTCCTTTCTGTTCTGCAGTGCTGTTGACTGAGAAGCATCTCTGATGTTAGGTGTGATCTATACTTTTGGAGATCCCTGTGCTGCCCCTTGGTGACTGGACCATCGTCCCTTGGGTGGCCCTTGTGTTCCATCTCTCTCAGGACCTTTGAATGGAGATGCATTTGAGTGTGAAGGAAACAGCTCTTGATTCAAATTAAATTTGTACCTGAGAGGCGATGCCCTGGTTCTGTTGGTCATGGTATGTCAAGGTGGTGGGGTCCTATGTGTAGAGAGATGGCCTGGTACTACGTCCCAACCAACCCCAGGGAGGACTGGATAATCTGTGTGGCTTTCTGGATTCATCATACAATGCTAGACAGCATGAGTAGTGTGTGCCAGGGAAGGGAGGAGATGGGGTCCTGAGGTCCCCAGCTACTAGGGACAGTTCTCTGCTAGGGCTCTAAAGGAGGGGCTGCTACCTGGTCACCCACAGAGGTGAAGTATCTTGGAAGGTGGGAATCTCTTCAGGAACAAAGAAGGGTTCTTTCTGGTTTGGGAGTTTTTCAGCTGGGGTTTTTCAGTGCTGGGCGTGGAGCTAGGACCTGTGAATGCTGGGCAAACACTTGCCACTGAGCTGCACCCCCAGCTCTGAACAAGTCTTTCATTTGTGAGGGAAGAGCGATTTTCAATTAGTGGCACAAGCCAAGGGTAACTTTAACTTAAAAGATTGAAACTGGGGCTTTTTGTATGAGTTATAGTTCGTGTCTAGATGTCCCCACAAAGCCTCATGCAGCCATGGGGTAGGCCTCTAGAGTTTGTGATTGACTCATGGTGTGGTGCTGGCATTATGGGTGTGAGTGCTGCTCCTCCCTTTTGCTCTTGGTGCTTTTGCTGTTTTCTACTGCTGTGGACCTCTGCCCTCTGCCGTGTGCCACTCTGCCTTGGAGCCAGCCGAGTATGGACTGAGACCGCTCAAAACTGTGAGCTAAATAAACTTTTCCTTCCTTAATTCTGCATGTCAGGTATTTTGTCCCAGCAGTGAGAGAAAAGTAACCAAGACAGTATGCATGTTCGTTGTCCTGGAGATTGAACCTATGGGATTCTGTCACTGACTGTATTTCCAAAAGTTTAGCTTTTATTTTGAGAAAGGGTCTCCCTAAGTTGCCCAGGCTCTACTTGAACTTGCAGTTTTCCTGCCTCAGCCTTCCAAGAAGCTGGGATTACAAACCTGTGATACCATAGCTAGTGAAGCTATAATGTTTCATAACTTGCTTTAAATAATTAAGACATGTCTTTTCTCTCTCTCCAGATCTGATAGATTAAAGATGGTTGCATAGAGTCCTTCAGATGTCCTGCTTTCTCTCCACTCCTCTTGCCCTTCATTGCATCTTGTCCTGCTCCCAGAGTACTCTGGGATGAAGAGGGTTCTCCAGCCTTAGCTGCAGCTTCCCTCTATAACTAACGCAGCAACTAAGGTATCTGGAGCCTCTCTGCTTCCCGCCATCCTTCCTGCGCCCCAGCCTGTCCGTATATACCTGGAAAGCCTGGTCCTGGGAGAGCAGGTGCCAGCAGCAGGTGGGGGGCTGGCCCTCATCAGCAACTGTCGCAAGCCACGGTGTGCATGGCCATCTTGCTGCCAGAGCATGGTGCCTTTAAGCAGAGGTCACAGGCCTGCCTGCGTTGTGAGGCTTTTTTGTTTGTTGGGCTGGAGGCCTTTTCTTGTTTTCACAGTTGAGCAGGGAACAAAGGCCTCCTTGTCCCTGGCGCTGACATCAGCCCTTTCCCAGCAGCGCCACTTGGCCCTGTCTATGCGGAGGGGACCGTTGTGGTGGGTGACCCTCCTGCTTCTCAGAGACGTGTGGGCTGGGGTCAGAGGACAGGGCTGAGCAGGAGCCCAGATTCCCTCTAGCCTCCCAGCCTTGAGACCCTGTCATGCTGGTTATGCGTGTGGGCAGCAGCCTTGGGACGGCCTGGTTCTGTGCAGGAGCAGTAACCATGGGGACCCGGTGAGCCCCCAGTGTGTATGCAAAGCAGCTTTCTAGATAGGCGTGCACAGCCCATCGGGTACCTAGGAAGCCGGGTGCCCCATCTCCCAGGTGACAGGACTGTACTGCTTCCCCTGGCCCTGTGGGCTGCTGGGTTAAGAAGGCCATTTTCAGGATGCCACCTCCAACCTGGGATGTGGTTGCAGCTGTTTGTGCACAGGGATAGCATTAAGCTTGTCACTGCCCCATGACATCAGTTTCCTCCTGCAACGCAGAGCCAGGCTCCTCTGACAGCACATAAAGTGTGTCCCTTTAAGTGGATTGGGGACCAGCAGGACAGGTGCCAAGAAGGTGGCATTGGTGGGTACCTATGGCTCCTCCAGACCAGGCCTATGAGGCCATGTGTGTCACCCTGCAGATGGCTTCCAAGCCCCAGTTCTGTGGCTAGGGTACATCTAATCAGTGGCAGCACTGGGCTTGGCTGTGCTGCATCTCTTGAGTTATAACACATGTGCTCTATGTACCCTAAAACATAACCTGATGGTCTCCAGTGTATAGTGAGAGGACCTGATGTTGCTATGGGGTCCAGGCTCTCATGCCAACTGAGGCAGCATGCTGTGGCCTGCATGAGGAGGCCAGCCTCGCTACTGTCCCCTCCTCCACCTCCGTTCCCTCTGCACCCCTTCCCAATAAGGTAGGATAGGTCTTCACAGACACTAGCCCACCCATGCTGAGCACATGGAGTTGACATGCTCTGGTTTGGCACAACCTCTGTAGATGCAAGTCTGGGACTGAACTCTCATCACCCCCACTGGGCCGACAAGGAATGGTTACGACCTTGCTGGGCCTGTAGCCAGCTCCTCAGCAACATCTAGTGACCAAGTGACTTCTGTCCCACTGTGCGTGTGAGGTGCTCTGAGAAGCAGGCCTTCCCTGGTCAGAGCTGGGGAAGCGTGTTCCCCTTTTTTTGGAGGGCACATCCAGGCTAAGGCTGAACCTAGCACAGAAGACTGTGCAGCCAGAGGCTCTGAGGTCAGGAGCCATGGAATCCAGCATGGACCATATTGTGTCCCCTCACAATGTACCTGCAAACTGCTAAGCCTAGTGTGATGGCTTTGAGAGCTGACGAGGGTTAGATGGGCTTGTGAGTAGGCCAGGTCCGTCCAAAGAAGGGACATCTGTGCTGTCTTCACACTGTAGAGAAAGACACAGTGTGAAGGTGGCAGAGTGCCAGCCAGGAAGAGACCCTTGCTGGACACCTGCCATGCTGCACCCTGCCTCAGACCTCCAGCCTTGAGGCTATGAGTAGAAAACTGGTGTGAAGCATGGACATCAGATCTGTCCTGGGCGCTGCCCTCTCTGTAGAGACTGTCAGATGTCCTGCTTGTGCTCGTGGCACCGCTGGCCACTGGAGACTGATGGCTGCCAGGTCTTTCTCTTGCTGAGACCCAAACCTGGCACTGGAGACCCGCCACCGCACACTAAGCACTGCCTTGCTGGAACTGGTTTTAAGAACTCCTTTCTTCCACGTGTAGCCAAGCCTGCCTTGTGCAAACTGCTTTCATATTGCTGGGACATGCTGCCTGACACCTCCAAGTGAGAGGAGGAGAGGTTTATTTGCTTTAACATTCTAGAGGCACAGTCCCTGGTCAACTGGCCCCCAGGCAGAGGGTTATGGTGGGCGAGCCTGGCAGAGGAAAGCAAAGCTGCTCACCTCCTGGTGGTCAAGAAAGGTCTCAAAGAGGGGCCGGCAAGATAGCTCAGCAGTCTAAAGTGCCTGCTTAGGCAAGTGCAGGGATTGCAGTTCGATTCCTGGCACCACATGCAGCGCTAGCTCCACCCCCAGAAAATAAAAAATCAAATCAAATAAATAACTCCAAGGGAGGAGCTGGGGACAAGACCCTATCCTTCCAGGTCACAAACCTGCTGACCTGCCTTTCCCCCTTTCCCCCTGGGCCCCACTTCCATGCAGCGCCATGCACTACGAACTCCTCAGTGGGTGAACCCTCTGAGGAGCACAAGCTCTGTGACCCAGTCACCTTCCGAAAGCCCTACCTCTGAACGCAAGATTTTTGGGGGATACTTTGGATCTAAACTTAACAGCCCCCATGTTCATGGCTAGCATAGCTCTCTTTGCATTTGCCCTGCAGTGTGCCCTCTCCCTCCTTCTAGCCCTGTGGTGAAGCCAAAGAATTCTAGGCCCAGGTGTGCCAGTGGGATGTGTGGCTACATGCCACAGGGAGGTGGATAGGGTGGTGCTGGCAGGAGAGGAGGTAGCAGAGGATCAGAGCCTAAGCCAGCTATAGCGTGTGGCAGAAAGCCTGGTTCCTGGCTGCTGTGAGAGGCCTGAAGTCCCCTTTCCTTGCATCTCATCCAGCTAGCAGGTCTGTTTCCTTTCTTCATAGCACACGCTCCTTTTCTTTCTTCCAGCAGAACTGAGCTGTTGGTATTGGGGTTCTTGGAAGTAATTTACTCAGTGCTTGGATGAAGGTTCTCGACTGGAAACTGTGTGTGTGTGTGTGTGTGTGTGTGTGTGTGTGTGTGTTGGGGGACTTTTGATGCATAATCGCGACACTGCCAACATCTTCCAGTTGGTGTCACTTTCTCCTTAGTGGCACGCTGTGAAGGTGATGGAGTAGGGAACCTGGAGCTGCTCCAGGAGTTGCCAGTGCTGGCAGAGGGCTGAGGTTACTCCAGCCAGAGGCAGGACATGCAGCCCTCTCAAGATCCTGCGACCGCCTCCTTTTTTCCATTTTTAAGAATTGGTTGTTCAACTTGCTTCTTTCACTTCCAAGAACCATGACAGTTTCCTTCCAGTAAATTCCCCCATCATCTGATGCTAAGTGGCTATGCTATCTGTTGCTTGGAACCAGAAGGATGCGCTAACAAATGCTGGTGTTTGGACGGCTTTCAAGATCTCACAGTTGCTCACGCAACGCCAAGATCTCCATCCTTGTTCAGAAATCATGCACTCCGTCCCGGGAGGAGGAGTTTGGGGGTCTGAGGGCAGCGTTTCTGCTCCTCGGTGGCTCCTGCTGGCCCAGGGCCCAGGTGGAGCCATTCACGTGCCCACTGGAGCTGTGTGCAACGCTGCCTGCTCAGCATCACCCCAAGGTGCCCGCTGACTGTCTTTAAATCTGACAAGTCTCAGAGGAAACACTGTCTTGCTGAGTGTTGCCTTTCGTTTTTTGCCGGGGAACTTGAACGAACTTTTTATATGCTCTTTGGCCATAGGGACTTGGGCTTTTGTAACCATCATCTGGTTTATGCTTAATTAAAAAATTAGGGTGTTGCTCTTCTTGCTGTTGATATAGTAAAGGTGTCCATAGTATGGATCTTGTGTCAGCAAAATAACAGATGTGATGTGCTTTTCAAGTTTATGGTGCTTTTGGAATATAGATTTTTAAAAAATTATTTTTTGATTGGAGATGTTTGAATCTTCAGTGGAAAAAGCCTTGTAATGTGCTAGTGGACCATGTCACATGACACCTGGGGCATGTGACATGTGGCAGGCATCACATGCATACACACACACACACACGCATGCGGACAGCGACACGGAACGATGGACAGGCTGACGAGAACCCTGCTGTTCTTGTAGCCTGCAACTCCTGCTGCCAGCCTGGAGAGGGCAGGGACTGGGCCTGGGAAGGCCATAGACACAGAGATGGGCGCAGCTGAGGAGCAGGGCAGGACACAGGCCACCAGCATCCTGCTGAGGAGCAGGCCCCAGGCACACAACCCAGTGTCCCTGGCTTTGATCCTGTCCCCTGGCCCCTCACAGACAGTTTCAGTCTCTTCTTGGTACCCTTAGCAACCTCTGAAGGAAGAAGTTGAAACTGCTTTTAACCAGCTTACCAGATGTTTCCTGTGGCTTGACAGATGCAGCATTTACTAGAAAGTTACACTCGTGAGATTTGGAGTGCTGTGGACACTGTTGCTATAGACACTGCGTGGGCAGGATGTGGAAGGCACTGTGTACGTCATTTGGGTCCTTTGGGGGGTTGAGTGGATTTCCCCAGAACAGACATGCTCCTGCCTTTTCTCTTGTACCCCTAGGCCCCAGTTTAAAGGAGACAGTGACCAGCTGATTAGAGCTGGATGCCTCGGTGTCACCAGGATCACAGGAGCTCAGTGTTGTGAGCAGCTTCCCTGCTCCCTGGCCTCTGCCTCCGGGCAGCCTGGCGCCAGGATCTGGCTTGAAATCTGCAGACCGAGCAGCTTTTTGAGCCCACCTCAGGCTCCTGTGAGGCTGAGACAGGCTGCGGCTTTGTCTTGGTGCCTGTGGTCAGCACTGCCCCGTCCCACAAAGCTGCAAGTACTGTGTAGGAGACAGAAGGATGGCGCCCTGCAGTGCCCAGGTGGCCTGCTGGAGGGAAGGGGGCCTCTGAGGTCCCTGCTCCTCCTTTCCTTCCTGCCCAGCTGGCCCCTCCTGAGTTTTCTTCAGCACATTTTCGAGTTTTATAAAAGCCTCCAGTTGTGGAAGATGCAGAAACAAAGGAGGAGGAAATCGCTGGCTGTGACTGACAGCAGATCCATTTGCTCACAAAGTAGAACTGTAGCCATGCGTGTAACGTTGTGGCAGCCACCCCAAAAGCGGCCCCTCCCAGGACTTGCCAGCCTCCCCTGGGCCAGGGAGCTTCCCCTGCCCTAGGCCCTCCTTGTGGGGACTCTTATTCTGGCGGGGCACCGCCTGGCCAGGCCAGGCTGCCAAGTCCAAGTCCCAGTCCGATGCTTTCTGGGAGGAGGGAGTAGGCCACGGCTGCTCTGTGCTCCTTGGCAATGATTAAAGCGAGGTTAGTGCGAAGCCTTTCATTTCACTGCCTTCTCCTTCTCCTGCCTTTTCCAAACCAGATGGCAGCCCCCATGTTCAGCTGGGATTAATTTAAAGCTGGGCTTGGTGGTGCTGAGGACACACTCAGCAGGAACGATGGCGACTTGCTCCCCCCCTCCCCGCTCCTAGTGCTGTCCCATCCTGTCCCTCCCCATGCTGTGCCTCTGTACCCAGCTGGCCTGGGACTGGAGTATCCTCTGGGATGGGCGAATGGTCGTCATGGTCCATATGACCATGAGCAGGTTGCAGTGGGGTGGTGGCTGTCACATGGGCCCAGGATGCAGGCAAGATGTCTAGCTGCCAGCCTGCCTCCCAGAGAAGGGAGTGTTTCCGATGTAACATGGATCCTTAAAATGACAAGGAGTCAAATACTTAGCTGCAGCAGTGGTTGCAGAGGTTCCGACCTGGGAAAATGAGTACCTCAGTCACACTGCCTGCCCTCCTGCTTCCCCACCTGCTCAAGTCAGCTGCCCTGAGAGGGGGGCTCAGGTGTAGAGTATATCACACATGGTGGCAGTGGGTGGGTATTTGATACCTGGGCATGCTGCACATGCCTGTAACCCCAGCACTCGGGAGACTGAGGCCAGCCTAGGTTAAGAACCCTTAAAAGCAAGGAACTAGATCCAAAACCTATACCATCTGGATGAACCTGGAGGGTGCTATGCAGACAAAATAAGTCAGTTATAAAAAGGCTAACGCTACAGGCTTGTGCCACTGGGGCATGGGGAACTAGAGCAGGTGGATTTACAGACACTGAGTGGAATGGTGGGCACCAGGGCCTGGAGGAGAACATGGGGACAATGTCTCGCTGGGATAGAGTGGCAGCTTGGGCATAGGGACAGGTCCTGGGAATGGCCGCAGTGAGTCAGTTTACACAGCACTATGGATGTGCTTAGTGCTGAAAATAAGCTAGATGTGGTACCACCTGATTACTACTGTAATCCTAGTTGCTCAGGAGACTGAGGCAGGAAGATCATGAATTTAATGCCAGCCAGGATAATTTAGCAAGACTCTGCTGCAAAAAATAAAAATAGACACAGTGGTGCTGGCCCTGTCCCCAGCTTGTAGTGTAGGCTGGCCTCAAACTCACTATGTATCCCATGCTGGCCTCAAACTCACAGGGATCCTCTTCTGCCTCAGCCTACCATGTGCTGGGACTA
>NDGN011515405.1:2788-16111 GCA_002564285.1 Tympanoctomys barrerae
TGTCTCTCTCTGTCTCTCTCTGTCTCTGTCTCTGTCTCTCTCTGTCTCTCTCTCTCTCTCTCTATATATATATATATATATGTTTGAGAAGGCCTTGCTAACAAGTGAGCATCTACAGAGGGCCTAGGCACACTGCTGGCAAGCACAAGCCTTGCATATAGCTTCCCCTTTCATACTTCTTCCTGTTTCTTGCTTTACCTGCTCCTCCAGGACCCCTGTGACTGAGTTTCTGCAAGTCTTTCTTCATCAGCAGCCCATGTTCAGCTTTGCCTGCTCTGAAAAAGGCAGTTTCCTTTCCAGGTTTGAACCTCATAACACTTGCACAACCCTGTAGTGAGCTTCTAGTCCCCTCAGAACTCAGAGGAATCTCACTCTTTTTTTTTTTTTGGTGGAACTGGGGATTGAAGTCAGGCCTTGCACTTGCCAGGGAAGTGCTTATTCTACTGAGCCATCTCCCTGGCCCAGGAATCTCACTCTTAAATGATGAAATGTTACCTTTGTGTCCCTGAATGCCTTAGTTAGCAAGAAGTTGTCAATAAGGAATTAATCTTGTACTGACATATTAGGATGGGAAGGATGTTTTCTATGATGAATATTAGGATCCCTTTCAAAAATTCAAATATTGAAGTTCTAATGTCTGAGTTGGTGAGTGTAGGAGGGCAGGGAATTTGGGCAAGAATTGAGTTTAGATGAGGTCATGGGAGTAGATCTCCTATGATAAGGTTAGCATCTGTAAATGGGTCTGAAGACACTAACTCTGTCTTCTCCATGTAAAAATGAAAACACATGGCAGTCATGTGCAAAGCAGAAAGATGTTCCAAGTTCAGTACTAGCTAAATCTTAATTTTGAATATCTTAGTTTGCAGAAGTGGAGAAACAAATCTCATAATTATACACGTTCTCTAGTGTATAATTTTGAATTGAGGTTTTGTTGTAGCAGCCCAAACTAAGAGATCTTATATTCACAAGGACTCTTAGAAGTAACAGATAATTTATTTGTCTATCACTTTAGTAACATCATTTCCTCATAAAAGGGCCCCTGATATCTTTTAGTCTTTGCCTTTCTATTGGGACCATTGTTTCTTAAACTGCTCTGTGTTGACATAAGGCCCAGAATGATGTCATCACTATGTGCCCCTGAAGGGACCCAGTCTAAGGCAAAAGTTGTAGCCAAAGTATGATAGCATGAGGTGATGTCCTAAAACATGAGTGTCCTTGATGTCACTCCTGGATACAGAGCACTTACTGTCCATACATACTGCTTGAGAAAAGCAATTTTTATACTGTTTGAATTGAGATTTTTCTATGACTTGAAACTGAAAGTCTCCTTGATGCACATGAGAAGTGAAGGTTGTTGGGTGAGTCTCCGTATCATCTGCCTCAAAAGTGTGTCACAAGTATTTGATGACAAGCATATGGTTATATATACTCACATATGTACCACAGAATTTTAGTCAGCCTTAAGAAAGAAGAGAATCTTGCCACTTGAGACAATCTAAGGAAGTGTATAGGGTATTGTGCTGGGTGAAATAAGCCAGGCACAAAAGAGCAAATGTTCTGTGCTCAGTTATGAGATGTTATAAAAATGTGGCAAATATTAAAGTCTTAAAAAATATTAAGTAAAAATCTAAGTTGCCATTAATCTCAAAATGCTCCTGTCTTGCGGTAAACGCAACTCTGTCTTCATTCTTGCCACTTGGAAGCAACTGGAAGTCTACCTTTGTGTGACTTCTTTGGCACTGTTACATGTGCTTGATGTGTGCAACCAGTTCATGGTTGTTTTGATTTAGGGAAAGAGCAAGAAGTGACAAGGTGCCAGATCTGGTGAAGCAGATGAGCCTTATATCCTAAGGATATAAGGTTTTTATTTGATAGAAATTGCCATACAATGTTAATCAACACTGGCTTGGCAAAAGATGGGTGAATATTTAAATTATGAAGATTTATTACAGTTGTTGCCTTTTTTTTTTTCGGAACTGGGGATTGAACTCAGGCCCTTGCGCTTGCCAGGAAAGTGCTTTATCCACTGAGCTATTTCCCCAGCCCCAACAATGGTTGCCTTTAATCCCCCTTTAAAATAAAATATTCCCCCTCACTTTGAACACATTTATCTGATCATTCTTAACAACATGTCTTTTACTGTAATACATTTTTAAAAAATTCATTCTTTGGGTATGCAAGTCACCTCTTATATGTATCAAATGTAGCAAAGCCAAACTCATAGAGGTAGCTAGTAGAATGGTCACTTGCAGAGACTCCAAGAAAGCGGAAAGAGGGAGATGTTATTTAAAAGTACAAAGGTGAGTTACACAAGATGCATATGTTTTGGTTATCTAAAGTACATGAGTGTGACTATGGTTAATAGTACTGTGTTGTACACTTGAAATTTAATTTGTTAAAGATTAGCACTTAAGTGCCTAAACACACAAACACAAGAAAGCAATGAGGGTGTGATCTACATGTTAATTAGCTTGAGCTCGGTAATTATTGGTTAGCACCAGGTATCTGAAGTTCCAGGGATCAGTACCAGGGATTGAACTCAGGTCCTTGTGCTTGCCAGGCAGGCATTTATACCTTCAAGCTATCTCCCCAGCCATAAGGATCAACTTGTAAACCTCAAATATATACTATTTTATAAACTATCATACAATAAAACATAAAATGTTTTCCTATACTATTTATTGTTTGAATATCAGTGTACTAAGGAATAGTTCTAAGCAGTAAAGGTTGAATCATAAGAAATCTCCAGGTCCTTACAAGTGTTATAAGTCTCATAGAAGAGACAATTTTAAACAAATAATTATGTATACAATTATTTTCCAAAATAAGTGCTTTGAAGGAAAAGTAGAAGGAGCAATGTGGATAGATAAATACTGAACTAATAACAAATTTGGTAGATTTTTCAGGGAAGAATTCTCAGAAGATATGAATAATCTAAAATCTCCTGGGGAAGAGGAAAATGATGACTAATACTCAGGCAGAGACCAATTAGATGTGGGGACCCCCTAAAGACTGAGGAGCAAGTGTCTACCCAGCTAGGATAGAGTGAACTGGGTGGGGTGTGTGCATCATGGATGTATCCGAAGGCCGTAGTAAGCATTTGCATTTAGGGCGACTTCAACAAGAGTAGCTATTATAATTAATGCCACATCACAGACACTGCACGTTTGCTGGGCTAAGATTTGAGGAGGCCACTGCAAGCAAAGTTTGAGGTGTTTATGTGATAAGTGAGTATTCATTACTGATGATTAAGGCAAAGGACACTGACCATCAGAGGGGGCATTGCTAGTCTTTGCAGCCCATGTTGTCCTAAACTAGATATATTTAGTGCAGCTGTGACAGAAATGATCTTTAATCCTTGGGCCAATGGGTCAGACCAGCTGGACTTGCTTGACCAGTGGTCTTGGCCTTGTTCTCCAGTCCTGGTCCCAACCTTAGATTCCTCATCTAGGAGTGGCTACGCCTGCTCATTAGGTGAAGCATTCCCACTGCTTCAGGAACTTGCAATGTAGACTATTTGTAATGGTGACATTAATACTTTCCAGCCTCAAAATTGGATCCTGCTTTCTAAGAGCTCATAAATCCCAAATGGAATATAAAAAATGCCCTCGTGGAGAGCAGAGAGCTGGGAAAAAAATAGGAGTTTAGATTGACAGGAAAAGCAGTAAGAGGAGAGGAGGAAGAGTTGTGTTTATTTTGGAGATCTTTGCCTATTTACAGAATTTTTTAAAAGTTTTGTGCCACAATCTATCACTCTATGTTTTTAAGTGCTGGCGTGTACCAAAAATATAAAATACTGAAGCATCAATTTTGAATAAATTCTCAGGAATAAATGTAATAGTTCATCCATGAAGGATGACTATGTTTCACTTATAAAGAGACCTTGATAATGTATTAATGAGCGGCATAATGCTTACCCTTCAAGGGTGACATGCTCCATATATATGCAAAAGCCACATCACCCTGTACTGAACTTTGGATAACGTCCAAATGTCCTCCCTCCATCCTGGCTGTGTGTCTCTCATATCTGTTGCTAGGTGCTTGCTCCAGTACAGCTTGGGCATAAATAATTATGTCTGGAGGTTAAAAATCTAACCATGTTCTGTTGATTGATCAATTAATCAATTTCTATTGATTATGAGAATGTTCTATTAATTCCATTATGATGTCTAAAGGGGAATCCATAGCAATTAAACAAAAAGACATTTGATAGTTTTTGTGGTAATTGAATTTGTAAATTTATTAGCTTTCAGTTGTTTACTTCCAATATAAGTAATTAATATTTCATGTTACTCTTCTAAATGGGAAAATGCTATGGGATCATTTAATTAAGGGGCAGATATTGGTTTGAAATGAAACCTCTAAAAGCCCTGAGTTTGTAATTGGGTAATATCTCTGTTATCAAAAATGATGTGGCCCGATTACATATTTATTTCTCTTCTGAAATCTCATTCCCTGGCACAGAAGGCATAAAGATCTGTGCTGAGATGTCAGCAGGAAAAGAAAGTGCTATGGCTTAAAGAGATCGTTAAGGTCCAGCTGAAATAATTTGAGCTGTAGCAATAGACATGAAATATGCATGATGGTCTTAAGGCAGATGGGATTTTGTAAGACTAAGAGGCAGTAAGAGAAGTCCTGGTATTTTGGAAGAAGGAACAAGGAAGTGTTGAAGACGTGTGAGGAAAGACAGCTAGGTGTCTTGGCCCAGGGCAGGGAGCCCAGATATTCAAAGGCTCAGTTTGGTCAAGTGTGATGGCACAAGCCTGTCATTCTAGTACTCTGGAAGACTGAGGCAGGAGGGCTGTGGGTTCAAGTCCACCTTTGGGCAATTTAGAGATTAAGTGAAATCCTGTTTCAAAATATTAAAAATAAACAGGTAGGAAGTAGCCCAGTCTGAAGTCCTGGGTGAAATCCCTAGTAGCACTAGAAAAGTAAAATAAAAGGTCTCAGTTTATAACAATAGAGGGAAGTCCCTCTGACCTAATGGTAAGGAGAGAGCTATGATGTGGAGCATGAAAGAATACCATTTTACCCTGCTGTACTTGTGAGTGCAAAGGACCCTAAGGTGATAAGGTGAGCACAGGGGAGTGAAAGGGCTATGGGTCAAGCTGATCAGAATCTGTCACTAGGTAGGAACAAATGTGACACTTGAAGCATAGGGTGACTCAGTCAACAAGTAAGCATCAGATTCTTGAGGCCAAAATGAGAAAGGAAAGTCATAAGAAGACAGCTTTTTAAGTAGATAAAGAAATCTGGGAACCACCAGAGAAGGTCTGCTTCTGAGCAGCAGCGAATGCCTCAGGTTGGCATTCATAGGACTAGGTGAGTGCTTGACATGTTATAATCCCTCACAGATACTGATGTGACAGGTTTGGAGCCCCAACGAAGTAACAGGATGTGGGCAGTGGGACAGAGAGTTCGACTAAAGGTACAGTTGATATGCAACTTGAAATGCAGGTTTTTTTTTCAATTTCCATAGTTGTCTTTTATTTTTTGTTTTAATGGACAATATTGCTTGATTTGTATCTGAATCACTCCAAGAAATGCCATAATTATAAAAGATTTAGGACACGTATGCTGTTGTTATACATTACATGAAAGCATTTAATTGATCAGCCAAGTGTGGATGACTAATATTAGAAGAATATTAGTAATAGTACTTTAAGAATGAGGGAACTGTACAGAGTAGGTGAGTTTGGGAGTTTTGATTTGGCCATCATTAGAAGGCAGGGAAAGAATTAAGGATAAATATCTCACCTTTTTTTTTTTTCTTTTACGGAACTGGGGATTAAACTCAGGCCCCTGCGCTTGCCAGAGAATTGCTTATTTCACTGAGCCATCTCTGCGGCCCCTAACCATCTTCACTTTTCATTCTAGCTATATTTACAGAACCAAAGCAGATCACTTTTAGAAGAAGTACTTGCCACTCTGACAAAGCAAGGATAGAATCCACAGCAGCATTTTCCAAAAGGTATTTTGTGAGTGACAGGTGTAAATAAAAAAATTTTAAGAGCTACATACTAAAGGTAAGAATATTAGTTTAATAATGTAAAAATAATATATAACAAATCGACATATCAAAAATGTTGATCATTATAAAATTGTTAATGAGTTATTTTCATTCATGTTACCATTATTGTCTTGGCAGTAATATCATTCTTGTTGTTTTTATGGCAGCACTGGAGAGCAAAACATTTTACTTTAGGCCTTTTAAAAACATTGTTATTGTGACAGAACCTCAGATTTTCCTATTGCAACTCATGAGTAACTGGAATGACAGTTTGTGCCAATACATCTGGCTGGAATTCAACTTATGTGGTAATCTTCACAGAATATGTTAATTCTGTCTATTTTTTAAATAGTAATTATAAGTACTTAATTGTTATAGCATTGGACAACACATGTTTATTTTATTCAGCTAAGAAACCCTTTTTCATATACAAGGAAGTATTTTTCAGCAACATGTAAAATAGATGAAAACATTTTTTAACAGAGAAATAAGAAAAAGAGCTACGTTATTAGTTAAAATATTGTTTGACAGAATTGTTTAATGCTTGTGGCTTTAGCCACACAATAGAAGGAAATCATTATTTATCTATTCATTAAAAAGGTGGGTTTGTGATTGAACTAAATACCTTGAGCGAGCTGGAATGCTCTGCCACTGAGCTACGCCCAGGCTATATTCATTTTTGAGATCCTGTTAATTTTTCTTTTATCATCTGAGCCCCAGGTACGCTTTGAGTGATTCCTTTCTGCATTCTTGAAAGTTTTTAGCCAAGTCTGCTTGCTAACATCCTCAAATTTTCATTGTTCTCAGTAGAAGGTAGAGAAAGCAGTGGCCCTCCTACCACCACATTACTTCAAAGACATATCCTGGCTTTCTCTTTTCCATGTTAATCTCACTTTTCATTAAAGTTCTTTTTCATGCCTTAAGTTCAGCATTCTGCTGATTGACTCCTTTGATCCACCATTTTAAACACAAAGTAACTCACTGAAGAGTGTTTCTGGAGTCTGATATCTTCATATGTTGGGAGAGACCTTCTAGGACCTTTTATAAGTATTGAATGTTGAGATCCCATCATCTTTGGGAAGAAATCTGCCCTACTGCACTCAGTATATAGCTTCCTTGATAACACTTCTGCCTCTGGTCATGCGGATGGGACAGCCTCCCTGTGACTCGTTCCACCTCCTGAAAGAAGCAAACTAAGTTTGCTTAGTTAGTGCCAGTGACAAATCTTATGGCATCTTTTTCACCCTGCCACAGTTGACTCCATTCTCTTGTTGGCTTCACTGCAATACCATTAGATGGTTTTACTGTATCCTCATCCAAATGTATGGCAGTAAAATAGTGACCCACATTTGGGATTCCATTTAAGTCTAGACCTTCTTAAAATTAAAAGCCACTCCCTCTTAAGGACTTCCCCCTGTTTCTGAATTGTTTTCCCTTTAAGCATGATATATTATTCTCCTTCTGGTATCACTGGCCAATAATTCTTCCAATTCAGTGATATTAGTACCTTTGCATGTATTTTATGCAGTTAAATGCCTTAAGTTTATATTTCTTACTTCCAACTCATTTTTTTTTTTACTACAAGCAACTTTAGATTTATCATGTGCTTCAATTCTCACTCCTGCTATTTTGTTTTAGGAACTATTTGCCATCTCTTCCATTGTTTCTTTATATTTTTAATCTATACCTAGTAACCTCTAAGGGTGATGTTTTATAAGGCAAGTTGTGTATGTCTCTATGAAATATTTTTCTACTTAAGTCCCATGAGATCAGTTGTATTTCTTGCCAGTAGCATTTTGTTTGGTGTTGTAAGTCACGATCTAAAAAAAAAAAAGTCATATAATTTTCTGTGACACCATGTCTATATCTAGCTGCTCATATCCCATATCCTCTAATTGATTTTGAAGTCATGACCTTTAACTAGAAAAAAAGTTGAAAAGCTCACCACTAGCCTTAAGCAACTCTATTTTTATCCTAATAATTTGTAGAAACTACTGATATTTTGCTCATTTTTAGTAGATTGATTCTATTTTTCCATTCATGTTTGGTACAGCTATCTGTTTAATCAAGTCAAAGAAATTATAACAGAAATATATAAAATGCATTGTACACAATGGAAGATTAGGAGGTGTACATTCTAGCTTGTTGTGAGTTGAAGCTAGGATATACCAATAACTGGTGTTAGTTTACTGTGATTCCTAGTGGTGTATAGTTCAGTTCACTTATTAGCATAAACTTTTTCAATTAATTGGGCTTCATACATGAATAAAATTGGTTGACAGGCGGTAGTTGTGGTGGTAAAACCTAGACTGCAGGTGGATGTTCTACATAAATAGAGTTCTACAGGAAAAAAACCCATCAGAACAAGAAATTTGAGGACAATATGAGATAGACTAAGTAACTAGGGAATATTGTTTAAAGACAGCAGTTGGTCATCATAAAACACTGCATAAGACAGCAGTGTCACTAGCCCTCTTCTTCTGGAAACACTTTAGTACTTAAAAAGAAGGAAATTCTATGATAATGATAAAGTAAAGCTATCATTGTGGAGCATAAAAAAAGTCATTTGTCAATTATGAAAAAGAAATTGTTTGTCTCTTGCACTGATATGACAGCCCATGGGATCAAGGCTCAGAAGTAGTGGGGAGAAGCTGGAGATTGCAAGTACAGAAGCTAACAAAATCTCTTGTCAGTACCATCATGTGAACAGGTAGTGCCACTACCATTACAGCGATAAGCAAAGGAATAGTGGATAATATCTGAGGTAGATGAGAAAATACTCTGAGTACTGAAGGGCAGTAGAGGCTGCAATGTACAGAATGTTCCTAGGTACAGTAAGACAACAGACACAGAGATAACTGCCTTTGCCACTTAGTGACTGACAGTTCCCATTATGAGGAAACACTCCATGTAATGTAAAGCCCCTGGAGTAGTTACTAGAGGTGAATAGGTGGAAAAGAACAAGGGACAGACAGAGTTTGAACCTTTATTTTTGCAGGTGTTTATGGAAGGGTGCCCCATACTGTGCAGGAAGCAAAATATAAATACTGGGGTTTGTGGTTAGCAAACAGCCTTGATTGTTCACAGCTCTGTGAACCTGGGTGCCACACTATCATCACAGAATCTCCAGAATGATTAGTCCTTGGGACCAATGTGCAAATTATGTGCCTGACAAATCTAACCATGTTGTCTTTGGAGAGAAACCAGAACAACAGCAACAAAAGAAACCACAACAACAACAATAACAACAACAACAACAATGAAGCAGAGAGGATATACACAGAGTGGCCTTAGGAGAATCGGAAAGCTTCTCACAGTTTGGAAAGGGAAAATGTGGGGAAACCTTGGAACCTTGTCAGTTAATAGAATCTTCCTTGATGAGGGTTAGCATCCAACAAAGATGTTACTATTGGGTCTCCTTAATAAATCAGCACCTACTTTTTGAAAGTAGGGTTGCTGGGTACTAACTTAATAGTATAAAAATGGCATAATGCATTTATATCTTGAAGAGGAGCACACAAAAAACAAAAAGTAATTTTCTGTTACTTGGTCAACCTGCCAGTGTATGGTAATGGAGAAAGATGTCCCTTCCTCATGTCAGCCTTTCTTCTGAGAAGCCAAACTTGGAACATTCATAAAGAATTTAGTGCAGATTGGTACATAACTAGGAATGATGTCTGAGTGACAGTCTCTAGGGATACTATGAAGAATAAACGTCATAGTACTGCAGACTGGCTGGAGGTTATCATAATGTGGTTACAAATAAGGTTTTTAAAATGTAGATATGGTATTTAAAAGTTAAAAAAATATAATAAATACCTTAGATCAATTATAAAAATGCTGAAATAGAAAATCAATAGGAGACTAGTAACTAACTAGATCAAAACATTGTAATACCTGTTTCAGTAAAATGGAATGATTTTGTTAACGAGAGGATAAAAAGGCAAGTGTGCAAAAATCGAAATTCTAGAAACACAAAGAGGCATTTAAGATTTTAATATGCAATACATGTAATATCTCAAGGCAGTTGCCAAGCTATAGGCTTCTTAATACAAGAGCTGCAACAATCAGCATTTGAAAATGATAGATCTGTTTCTCACAACAGACACTCAGCTAAGTCCCAAATGATGCAGGAATATAAATATGAAAACATACATGTTACCAAAAGAAAATGTAGTCAGACAACTTTAGAACTCGGGAGTTAGAAGTTAGGGAAAAGCCTTTGTAACTATGGTCTACACAGCTCGGCCTTCTGCCTGGGGACTAGGCTCCACGACTGAGCACTTGCCTGGCATACACAAGGCCTCGGCTCAATCCCCAGTGCTGCAAAGTCTCAAGGCAAAGCTGCAGCTCCTGCTGGCGACATTGTTCCTTGTCTTTTCTAGCATTTAGAAGATGCTCCTGGCTCACGTTTTTCTCACTGAGCTCTGACTTTCCTACATTCCTTTTATAAAGAATACTGTGATTAAATTGGGTCCCTCTGGATAATTTCTCCATCTCAAAATCCTTAACCTCCTCATGCCTACAATGTGGATTTCACTGTGAAAAAAGGCATATTCACGGGTTCTGTGAATTAGGATGTGGACATGGCTGTGTCAGCTTCTCAAAGATTCATATCCATCTCATGTCAAATACAATTCCAAAATCCCAAGAAGTCTCAAAGCAATATAATATTAACTCAAAATCCATTTTTTCATTAAAATTTCATTGACTTAAAATTCCAATTTGCATCATCCAAATCAGGCAAGGGCATGCATCGGGATATAATCCAGAAAAATTCCTACCTGTTTACCATCAGAAGTTATCTGCTTGCAAATTATAATGGAGGAACTATAAGCATAGGATAGTAGTTATAGATATTACCTTTCAAAAAGAGAAAAATAAATGGAAAGAAAAAAGTAATTTATTCAGGGCAATGTTGAAATCCAACTGTACAAGTTCCATCCTGTACTAAACCTGTGAATGATCTTCTGTGGTATAGATCTCTGTTCTCCAGGCTGAAATCCTCTCCCTTGGAGGTCTCCTTTTACATGAAGGGTAGCAGTAATTTACTTTCACCAGATGTTTGTCATCAGCCTGTGTCCTATAAGTGCTATTTCAACAGGGAGTTTGACAACCTCCTTTTATTTTGCCCTCCCTGTGTCTTTATTTATCCAAGTAGTAGGTTTTTTTTTGCAATGAAATTTTCAAAAACTTTGTAGCTCTTCCAAATATTTCTGAAAGATTTACTCCATTAGCTGCACTTCTCCTTCCTAGATGCACCCTGGGAATTTCTCTTTCAGCACAGAGGCTGCTGAGCTGACTTGGAAGACCTGTGAGTAGCGTGTCTAAATATATAGATCTTGACTAACACAAATATTTTATAATCCAAAAAAGGCAAAAGTTCTCAAGATGGAGAACAGATTAGTGGTTGCCAAAGATACAATGAATTGGGAAGAGTATTTGATTGAAAAAAGTACTATAAGAGAATTGTGGGGTTGGGTATTAATAAACTGTTACCTATCTATTTTTCTCCCTCTCCCTCTCCTTCTCCCTCCCTTTTTCCTTCCTCCCCCCTTCTCCTCCTTTCCTCCCCCCGCTGGCTAGCATGAGCTAATGTGCTCTCTCTCTCTCCCTCTCCCTCTCCCTCTCCTTCTCCCTCTCTCTCCTTTCTTTCATCCCAGCATTAAAGCACAAGCCCAGTGCATCCCTCTATTCGGTGTTTCAATCCTTTCTTTTCCAACTCTGCCTCGCAAAGACTACAGATCACAAAGTGAAGTTTATTGCATATAAATTTAAAATAATTTATAAAAATAAGAAACAGGACAAATGAGAGAAAAATATTTTTAAAATTTATATTACAGAATTTTATTTTCTTATAAAAGTTCCCAAGAAAACAGATATTAGGGAATAAAACCTATTTGTCTCAAGATAGCACAATTTGTAATCATGCCTCCAATTTTTCTGACTATTTTATGCTTTCCAACGATAAAAGATCCTGGATAGAAAACTTGGCACACATATTGGCAATATCCTGCCCTGAGCTCAACCTCCAAGTTGAACTTTCAGTTTGGAAACTTTAAAATAGAATTCAGCAAAACTAATGTTTCGCTCTCCATTCAAAGTGAACAGCACTTGCCGACCTTTAATTAACTAATAATGGGAAAATTTGGATACTGTGATGCTCACTATTAGAGGATCACATCTGGTCTGCCTCCCTTGGATTCCTCTCAAACTTCCTAACACAATCAATCCCCTGCTCAGATTGGAGCTCTTCAATATATCTTCACAGACTGAATACATCTGTCAACAACGTTTCACTCTTAGAAATGCAAAATACCCTACAGGTTTTCAGAATTTGTGTTTTCTTCTTAATACTGCTTTATATTTTTTATGCTTATTAAAATAATCATGGATTACTTTTATGATTAGAAAAAAGCAATAAAAGTTATTTTGCAAAAGCAAACACATCTGGGAGTGTTGTTTCAACCTTACTGCTTTTCTTGGAACAACTGATTTCAGTTGCAAAAAGGGAGTGAGTTTAGATTGGGGAAAGGTAAAATACATCTTTCGTGAATAAGGACTACTTCGGATGGTGCTTAGAGCCGCTGCAAAATGCAGAAGTTTGATTGGGGCAAAAATGTGCAAATGAAGGTGGAAGGAAGGAGTCTAAACCAGACTTTTAAATTCTCAAGTCTACTTTTCTGTTAGTACCACTTTTATAATAATGGAAGGAAATAAATTTGCCTTTTCCTTTTTATGTATTTAGTATATGGTCTACAGGGTCTCACATCAGAGATCAGGCTTGTAGTGATCCTCCTGGTTTCAGCCTCCCAAGCACTGGGATTATAAGTGTGCACCACCATACCAGGCTCAGTTACTGTCTCAGTGCACCCTAGGGGCAAGGCCAGCACAGCACACCAGGCTTTTTCTTACTTCTTCCAAGCTGACTTGACTCTTGAGAGCAGGAATCCAGGAAACCCCTTATTTGATGGAAGCTTTCCCAGCCCAGGGCACTTGATGACAAAATATTTTTAGGTCAGCAAGGAAATGAGAGGAATAACAGTGTATAAGTAGTATTCATAGAGATAGTCACTCATTTTTTGAAAAAAATGGTATTACCAACTTTGCTAATTTTCATTTAAAGTGTTTTACCTTTTCTCTGTCTTCTCTTTCTCCTCTTCCCATCCTCTTCTCGTCCCATCCTTTTCTCTCCTCCCCTCCCCTCCCCTCCCCTCCTCTCCCCTCCCCTCCTCTGCCCTCCCCTGCCCTCCTCTCCTCTCCTGTCCTGTCCTGTCCTGTCCTGTCCTGTCCTGTCCTCTCCTCTCCTCTCC
>NDGN011515415.1:3290-18902 GCA_002564285.1 Tympanoctomys barrerae
AAAGTTTTTAAAAGATCTTCTTACCATCTCTTAAAGGTAGTTAAAGTGACAAACACAAGAAGTGAAAGCTGAACATTCTCTTACAAGTTTCTAATTTCTGTGTTCTATCTTCAGTGGCTTATAAATCTTTATTATTTTTCTAATAATTATAAATATCTGGCATCCTGCTCTCCTACTAGTACATTTTTGCAGTGCATCATTGTACCTGGTCTTGTGTAAGGCTAGTAGCTTCTTCAAGATGTATACTCTATTTTTTACCTACTAGAGCTCTTTTCATTTTTGTCACTCAGGAGAAAGATCCCAGTAAACATGACAGTTTAGAAAATAAGGGCTTGATTTAAGTTGTTCAGTAACTTTCAGGGAGATTGCATTCTTTTTTTTTTTTTTTTTTTTTATGTATTTAGTACAGAGTCTACAGGGTCTTACTACACAGATGGGACTCATAGTGATTCTCCTGTTTTCAGCCTCCCAAGCACTGGGATTACAGGTGGACACCACCACACCACAGTCTCTATCACCCTCTCAGCATGCCCAGGGGATGGAGCCAGCACAGCACACCCAGGATTGAACCCAGTACCCCTGTGTCTACCTAAGCAGGCTCTTTAATCCGCTAAGCTATCTGGCCGGCCCTAAATTCTTAATTTTTAAAAAACTTATGTAATTATAAAATGAATCTAAATTCCTTTTAATTATTGCATCATTGAAGAATTAAGTTTAATGATTGGGATTAGACACTGGTTTTCTTCTATGACTTTACTCTCTTCACTTTTTAGTTTTGACTTTCAGCTTCAGTGAAGTGTGAGAACTTGTCCTAATTTCTTTTACTTAATAGACAAAAGCAAAATTTGGATAGAATTTCCAGTGAGAACAAACAGCTATAAGGTTTTTTTGTTCTGAGTGAATTCAGTCAAGCCTTTCTTGCCTGGTTTTGCAAGGCCTTAGTGGCGAGAGGATCAAGGAGAGGCTACTTAATTTTTCAGAAAGGTAATAAAAGGTATAACAGATTACTCTGCTTTTTCTCAGTGTCATTTTTCCTTGTCAGGTTATAGATTCACTATGTTCTCATTTTGAGAGTAAAAATGTGATATGTGAAATCATGTATCATAATGTCTAGCATATACTATGAAATAAGTTGACTTGGTAATATTCTCTTTAAATTTTTGATTTGGTGGTTTTTAAAAGTCTATACTAAGTGTATAATGCTAAGAGAAAAACCATGTAATCCATCTCTATCGAGTCTTAATTTTTTGTCTCTACACTAATTAAAAAGAAAATCTTGTTTCAGTTTTTCTAGTTTTTAAATCTTGAGCTCTGGCTCTACCACTATGATCAAGAAATTTCATTTCATATTTTCTTATTATAAAATGAAAATAGTAATACCATTAAGTAGGATGATGATGAGGCTTACAGGAACCATTCCTGTAAAGCACGTATAGGAATTGGCCCACAGAAACAAGTTTAGTAGTAATTATCTATTGTTATGCTTTCTTGCCCGATCCTGTTTATCAAACCCACCTGGTATGTATACCAGACTGGATCACCCAGGTGACTTGGCATTCCTGTACCTTTGCTGGAGGACTCCTCACACAGGATAGGTCAGTTCTGTAGTTATATCTTTTCAGACCTCTACCTCTTACTTGGTAAATGATCTTGCTTTCTTCCTCTCCAAGAAAACATGAAGTAGGAACTGTCTTTTGCCACCAGATCTACAACTTTATCTGCATTTTCTCCTTTTGTGATTTTATTTCTACTTTGTGTTCTCTTCTGGGAAAGGCTAGTTCTCCACCTGTGCTCTAGGTTATATCTCCTTTTTTGTTGTCTAGAACCTTAAATATTTGGGGGTTCTTTTTTACTGGATTGTATTCATCGGCTTTGGATGTTCAAACCACTCATATCCTGAGAATAAAATTGCTTACATTTCTGATGGATGCCTATTGTCGCTTAGCGTCTCTCACCTGTCAGTCACTCATAACAAAATGCCTAGACTGCCATCTTTTTTGTAATGTTTTACATTTGTTTTGAGTGTGGTCCAATTAACTGTCTACCTTAATTATCCTGTTAATCCATGGTGATTAGGATCCCCATAGATTCTGTACATCCCTAAATAACAGTAGGTCTTATTGTTGATGTTTCTTCTTTCATCCGCATTTGGCACAGTTCACTATACTTTCTCCTGACCTGTTTGGCCCTTGGTAGCCATGACAAAGTGCTCTACATATACTCCCTGCCACTTCTGCTCTGTTCCTCTTTTTTCACTCCTTAAGTGGAGGCCTTCTTTGGATTTAGTCCCACCCTGTACTCTCATGGTGCACTTCTGTAGCTCTGAGCCTCTCTGTAGATGCTTCCCAAGTTTGTCTGTGGTCTCACTATGAGGTGCACACTCAGTTTCATCTGTCAGTTGCATAGCTCCCTTCCTTGTCTGCGAGGCATTTGAACTTGACACCTCCAAATAAGCTCATAATCACAGCATTCCAGGTGTTCATTCCAGAAACATAAGAATTATTTTTGTCAATTCCTTTTCCCTCATCTAGTGCTAGAATCTGGGATTTCCTTGCCTTCCTGTTTGTTAGCAAAGACCATTCTACTCATTTTTTTCTTGGCATTTTCAGTACAAATGGTCTTAAAAACATTCACTGGGCTCTTCTCTGTTCTGTTTTCCCTGTATCCCCTAGAGTTACTGTCTTAAAGCATAAATCATTTTACTGCCCTGCTTTGAATCCTTACCGTTCATCTTGGAATTGTCACGTTACCTTCTGTCTTCAAAAATAAGAGCAAGTTACGTAAAGGAAGCATTCTAAGCCTTAAGTTTGTCATGTACTCCTCCCTGTCTGTAGTTGCTGTCCTTATACCTAGTACTATTCTTCTCTTTTCTTTCTTTTTTTTTTTTGTATTTTAGGGAAGGGTCTACATGGTGTTCAGAGTCTCACTACTAGATCAGACTCGTAGTGATCTACCTGTTTACAGCTTCCCAAGAGCTGGGTTTACAGGTGCACTGCCACGCCCAGTCTCAATTGCAGTCTCAGCATGCCTTGAGGGTGGGGCTGGCATGGCAGGCCTGGGGATCAAACCCCTGGCCCCTGCGCAAATTTGTCAAGCTCTTTGGCCAGCCCTCCTAGTACTATTCTTAATGGCACTCAGTGTCATAGAGTAGCGCCCTGCCCAGCACTACTGTTGTAGTGTGGTAGCTTTGTTAGGGAGAGTAAGGGTTTCTTGAATAGAAACACTGCAGTGATGTCATGTCTCTCTGTTAGTAAACAGCTAGTAATAATGGAGACAGGTAGCTAATGCAGCCTGGATATGCTGGCAAAGGGTGGGTTCAGGTCAGACGTGTCAGAGTGGGGCTGCAAGGTTTTATCTAGTTACCCAGAACAGCGTACAATTTTATTTCATTTTACTTTTAGTATATTTGTGATTTATAATGAATACATTTATCATAAGGAATTGGTACGTGCATGTATTTTAATTCTTTTTTTTTTTTTTTTTTTTTTTTTTGCCTTTTCCACCCCTTCTTCCTGTGTCCCACTAGACCATTTCTGTATCCTCAAAGTCTGCCTCCCTGTTTCCTATATTTTTTTATTTTGCTCTTTAAATCATATATAGTTTTGGTTGTTCATATAGGAGAAATGCAGTGTTTAAGCTTGTTTATTTTACCTAACAGTGTGGTCTCAGAGTGTATCCATTTTCTTACAAATGAATAGAGAGGTTGTAGAGTACATAGTTTTAAACTTAAAGATTAATTTATAAAATTCTCCATGTATTATTTTCAGACCACAGTTACCCAAAGTAACTAACGTTACAGAAAGCAAAAGCATGAATAGAAGATAAACTTTTTAATAGACGGAACTGAGGATGGGTGCAGTGTCTGTGTAACAACTGTTTTTTTGTATCTAGAAAAGTTCCATGTGCCACGTAGGCTCTTCAGTATTCCTTGACTAAGTTAATGTGGGTATTTTATGGTATGTTATTTAATGGGCAGTGCATACTCTCTTCAAAATATTTACTATGTTATTTTAGATTGAGAAAGATAGCATGATAAGGTATCTTCATTCCACAAATTTTTCTTATTTTCTTATCCTTCATGCTGTGATTTTGCTTTTTTTTAATGTGTAGTATTCTGGCCTTAGTTAAAATACCTTTGTTCTGGGCTTGGTAGCACATGTCTGTAATGCTGCCTGTTAGGTGGTTAGGGTCAGAGGATCCCTTTTGAGACCAGTCTGAGCAACTTAGTGAGAGACTCTTTCTCAGAATATAAAACTGGGAAAGGCTAGAGATGCATACTCAGTATAAAGGCCTTGAGTTGGATCACCAGTACTACAAAGATGGAACCATTAAAACCAGAAAACACTTAATAGTACATTATAAAATTAAAGTAATAAACAAAAGGTAGTTTATATGCAATGTAATGGAATAAAGTGTACAAAATGGTTTTTAATGTATTGTATGGACCTCTGTAATCAGTCTTGTCAAGATAAATGCTTTTAACTCCACTTTTTTTCCTGTTAAATTCTTTATTTTCTTCAAAGTTTTTTTTGTCTCATCCTTGATTCAGGTGTATTGATTACACTTATGTGGAACCTGTGAAAGTTTCTTCTGTAATTCCTGCCTCTGTTAGACTTTTAAGTCTCATGCTCCAAGAGGGACGAGAGAAATTTCACTGTCTAGCCACCTACCACCTACTCAGTACTCTTAACAGGGAGGTGTCTGTGTCTAAAATGTCATGCATGTGCCTCACTGTGTAGGTGCCGGGGGACGCATCTACTGGAAACTGGTTACCTGGAAACTGGCATTGGTCAGAGTTCGTTGTTAGCAGATTTCATGGGTTTCAAAAAGAAAAGTATACATGGAACATGAAGCCTGTAATTTCTGTAGCTCCACCCCCTCCTAATGTTTGAGACTCGTATTGCCTGTTTGGACCCTGAAGATGTCAGTTTGTAATATTTGATTTGTTTTTAAAAATTCATTGTTTTAGGCAGACGCAGGGACTGGGTTCAATCCGGGAATGCCTTGTCCGCCCTGCTCCCAGGATGCGTTGGGTGACTGAGACTGGGCGTGGTGGCACGGGCTTGTAATCCCGGTGCTTGGGAGGCTGAAACAGAAGGATCACTATGAGTCTGATCTGTGTAATGAGACCTTGTAGACCCTGTACTAAATACATTAAAAAATAATAAAAATAACAATGCATTGTTCATTAAAGGATTGCATGCTCAGAATTTAGGTTTTAATATTCAAAAGACTTCTTTTTTTTTCGTAGAGAAAGTTTGTTAAGAACTTTAGTGATATAATCTACATATACTTGTTATATTTGGTATATTTCTTTTCCTGAAAATGTGAAAATGAGTATTATAGCATGAGAATTAAACTTATAGATAGTATTCTATAGGCTACTTTGTAATGTCAAAGAAATGGAAAATAATTTCCTATCTTTGTATATCAGGTTAATAGAAGATTAATAAAGGTATATTGTCTACATAGGACTTTAAGGTAACTTTCAAAGGTACATTTTTTGGTCTATTTGAATGTCTTTATTTACAAAAAATATTTTCATAGACAACAAAGGGAGAGTTGTGTATTATAGTTTATCCCTAAAGAAAATTAAAGGGACTACATTCATAGGCATGGGAAGGGAGTAACCCAGTAAAATGGTTACTGACTTTGAGCTATTTGGAAAGTCAAGAATGGGAAGAAGTGAAATGAAGTATAACAACTATTCCATGGAGAGGAGACAAACTGAGAAACTCTTGTGAAGTTTAGTTTACTTTAAAAAGTAGAGACTGTCCAGGCTGACAGAAATGTGAATTGTTGCAAGTTTGCAGATCGTGGTAAGTTGAATAACACCTTCCCCAATTGTGTCTTACGAATAATCTCTGCAACCTGGGAGCTTTCAGATGTGTTTAAGCATCATTAGATGAGATAGTCCCCAAGCATTCTCCTAATCCTTGTATCACATTGAGCCTCACAAGAGGTATGCTGGAGGAATTTAAAAAAAAAAAAAGGCATTGTGATGGAAACAGAGACTAGAATGGTGCCCTGTGAAGATGAAGGGCCCTCTCACCAAGAACACAGGTGTCACCAGAAACAGAAGGAGAGGAAGTATTTGTCCCTCAGACCCTCAGAAAGAACCAGCTCTACTGGCACATTGACTAAGCCCAGTGAAAACCAGATGTTAGTTTTTAAATTCTAGAATTGTAAGAGTAAGCCACTGAAGTGATTTTCTTTCTATCAGAAACAGTAGAAAAGTAATGAAAACTGGAACTCCTCTCTACTTAGTCAACTAGGTATAAATAAATGGATGGTCTGTACTTGTGAGTGTGTGCAGTTTAGATGCATTAGCACAGATTTTTGAATATTGTATCATGTCATCAGAATGTACTTCTTAAAAAGATATTAGCCGCCTCAGGATTTGCTGTTCAAAACTTTGTGATAGAATTTTCCATTTCGAAGGTGGGCAAGAGATTCTACAATAATAGCAATAGTTGGAACAGTTGGTCTTGGATTCATGGTGTTTAAAAAACAGTGAATCATATGGCCTGAAGAAATAGAAATAATAAAAATCCATCGAAAGCGAGGAACAGTTTCATTGAAATGTACTTAAGTGGAAGTGGGGGGAAAGAGATGATGAACAGTGCAGAAATTACTTGGAGTTTGTGAGTTTCTGGGCTTGCTCATGTCAGTATGTGGCTGAAGGGAGTATTAACAGAATTAGAGATGAAAATTAAGACATCTGGAAAGAGTGTGTGAGATTGCTTATTATGAAGGTTGTAGTTACCAGACGTACTATATAACAGCAAGGAGCAGAACTGAAAATAAAAAAGAAGACATCGTAAGCTGTTTGCTGAAGCTACCAAGGAGGATTTCTGTTCTCTTCAAGGTCAGAAGAGGGGATAAGAATAAGATGATAGAATTTGTGATTCCCTATTTTCTCCTGCAGGTGTTGGTGCTTTTAATTCCAAAAATCATTCCCTTATAACCTCATTGTACATTTAGAGAAGCATACAAATAGCCATATTCTGGAGCAGCATGGTTGGATTAAAAAGTCTTCCCTAGCAGCTTCCCTGTTTTCAAAATAACATCTTAGAAGCACACACAACCCATTGACTTGGGTGCTTCATTCTTGTTCACCATTTTTATCAAATCTGTTTTTCCAAGAAGGTTCACTTTAGGGGGTGGGAGGGTCTTCCCAATTTCTGCTCTGTTATATCTGTGATAGTAGCCAAGACCATGGCCTCTCTTTATAGATAGGTCAGAGCTAAGTACTAAGCCTTCATGTAAAACCAGGATATTCTTACAAATACTTTACAGGTTAGAAATTTGTCTGGCAGGTGTGGTGCTGCACATCTGTAATCCCAGCACTTGGGCAGTGGAGGCAGGAGGGCCATCTTGAGTTCAGGACCATCCTAGACTGCATAGTGAGTTGAAGGCCAGCCCGGGCTCCATAGCGAGACGCTGTCTCAACACCCCCAGACCCCCCAAATGAGAATCTGCATGATAATTAAGAGTTCCTTCCTTGCCTTCCGCCTCAGCTCTTGTTTTGCTTGGGAGTTTTGTTTTGTTTTATTGTTTCTAATGCATAATTATTTTACTCTTTGTGGTTATTAATATTTTTCAGTTTCTGTTTCAAATAATAGAATCATAAATAACTTTTTTTTTTTTTTTTTTTTTTGCGGTATGGGGATTGAACTTAGGACCCTGTGCTTGCCAGGCAACAAAATCATAAATACCTTGATCGCTGTCCAGTGAACTTTTGTGTGTATGAGTATATGCTGTGATTTAGCGGACCATAGCTTAGGTTAGGGTGACAAGTATTTAGTCAGTATTTACATTGTTTACATTGGTATAGTCAGAATGTATATTTCATGATGGAGTAAATGGAATGAAACTTCAATATACAAAGTGAGTTGTTTGCTGACGGTATGTTTGAGAAATTTGGAATAGTGAAAAAAAACTACTTAATGATGAATTGAGACTCTTGTCTTTAGTTTATGATTTGGCATTAATTTGGTAGAGTCATTTAACCTTTCTGGTTAAGCCTTGTTTCCCTGTAGAAGTAAATTCACTGAGTAAGGACTCCGCTTCTTAACATTCCGGGAGTTGTGGGTCCCTTGGTGAACAGTCACTTCCTGGACCCTGCCCTAGAAGTAGATGTGTGTCTGTGTACCACACAGCATGTACTTTGCAGTTTCAAGGATGGTTTCTGGGTGCCTGTTGGATCTGGTTAAGAATATGTTAGATCATGTTATTTTATTTTATTATTTTTTGTTGTTAATGTATTTGCTATAGGGTCTCACTGTGAAGGTTGGAGTTTTAGTGATCTTCCTGTTTTCAGCCTCCCCAGTGCTGGGATTACAAGAGTGGGCCACCTTGCTGGGTGTCAGTGGCTGGCTCCATGCTCCCGTCCCAGTGCTTGCCTAAGCCAGGTACCTAGTCAGCTGAGCTATCTTGCTGGCCCTAGTTAGATAATTTTAAATTCAGAACTTTTCAGCTCTGCAGCTTTAAACTATTCTGATGCTGCAAGTAAATACCTGGAGTAATGAAGGAAACAGGTGATATGGATAGATTAGTTAAGGTGATCACAATTTGTATAAGAACTCTTTGGGGGATGGGGCCCATATAGCATTGATTGACTACAAATCTATTCAGTATTGCTACTTAAAATAGCAGATAACATTTTCAGAGTCCTTAGTGTGTGTCAAGCAGTATATTAAGTACTTTCAAAGTGAATTAATGAATTTAGTCCTCTAATGCCTTTTTAAATAGTTTAGTAATGGAATTAAAATTTTAATTTAATTTTAATTAAATTAAAAGGAGGAGTAAATTTGAAAAGTAACAATACTTTCTCAGTAGCAACAGGTATTTATTACTTAACTGTGTCACAGTGGTTAATGTTCTAAAATACCTGATGTTCAAGTTGAATGTTGCAATACCCATTTTTATAGATGAAAAGATTTGGATTAGAAGGACGAAGAATTTGAGATTAGAGAGATAAAGGTACTATGATCATGCTGTTCTATCCTGTATAGCCAGAGTAGGGAATTGAATCAGTCTTTTCTTCATTCCAAAGCTTGTGGTCCTTACCTCTTTGCTGTAGTGTACAACCTTAGTGCAGAAAGATTGTATTAGTTGGCTCTCTTTAATAGAATTTATGAGGAGCCCACAGTTGAGCTAACATTTACCTTTTTGTTATGAAGATAAAGTGATGTAGCAAGTATTTAGTGAATGTATATTGTATATGAAGCAGTGTTCCGAAAAGGCTGTGTTCGTATTCCAAGTTCTCTCTCACTGAGCTATTTTGTAACATGGAGGTGCTTTCGGGCAGATAGTTCTGGTTTTCCATACATATCTTAAGAACAGTGACTCTTAGGACTAGTTTTACACTGTGAAAGCATAATGACAATCTTCATAGTATCTTGGTTGAGTTTTAATCTAACACTAATGTGGCTAAGACTTGTCATCAGAAGTTAATTAAAACTGTCATTACTGAAATACTTAGAAACACACCAGAAGCTGTACCATGGCATTTACACTGTCCACTTGATAATTCATTAGTCCACCACCAGTTTTGAAATTAATATTTTTGGCAAAGTTTTTTGATATATAACAAAGTAAGCATATCTTTTACCCAATGTTTAAATAATGTTTTATCAGTCTTAGTATTTTGAGTTCTTTATTTAGGGTAAACATTCTTGTGACCTTGCATTTTCTTTGTTAATGATATCTGAAAAGTAGTTTTAATTTCGCTTTTTTGGCGCAGATTGTAGGATGGAGTATTGTTACAAGTATCAGTTTGCTCAGCTTTACTATGTTTACATCTTCCACATATATCAAATCTTTGCTTTTCAGTTGTTGAGTAATGTGAATAATCACTAAATTTAGGGTTGTGAATTTAATTTTCCTTTTATGTAGTGTGAGATTGTGTAACAAAAGTGAAATGAATATAAACTTTAGGATTGTTTCATCTTCCTATTGTATTGCCTTCATTTTTATAAAGTACTCCTGTCTCCAGTAATAAGTGCTTCTTGCCTCCAGGTCCATGTTGTCCGTGTTACTATAGGAACTTTTGTCAGTATTTTCGCATAGCCTGTTTCTTTCATCCTTTCCACCTTTATCTTTTTATTTACTTACAAATATGTCATGTGTACCAGAGTTACATAGTTTTAAACCTCTTAACAGTCTTTGTTTTTAAGTGGAAGCTTTGATTTATTTACATTTAATACATTATTGATACCTTTGGGTTTAAAGTTACCATTCTGCTTTTCTTGTATTTGTCTCATTCTTTATTGGGTTTTTAGCTTTTTTTGCATTTAGAATAATAGATGTTTGCTTAGCCCACCCCCTCCAATTAGCTTGTAATTTGTGTTCCATTATTGTTACCATCATTATTATGGTAGTTACTTTAGAGGTTATAATGAATATCCTTTCATATGATTAGCCTTTTTAAAAAGTTTCTGGATATTGTTAAGAATCTTAAAACACTTTGACTGCCTGAGGATTTTTAAGTTTCCAGGTGTTTGACCTCAGTTTTTTAGTTTTTGTTTCGTTTGCAAAAGAGGGAGGCAAAGCTGTTCATTTTGGATTACATAGCCATTGTGTAATGTAGAGAACTGTAGGGTGCTGAATATATCATTCTCCAAAGAAATCTGTGTTTGTTCTAGCAGGCAGGCACCATGATTCTAGTTAGGCTGGTTTTAGGCTGTGGCAGTGTTGGCCTGTTTTGGGGTTACCTGTGTTTCCAGAGCATACCCTTCATTCATAGGAGTTAAGTCTTCAGGGACTTCAGGTGAAAGTCCTAAGGGTTTACCAGGTTGCTTTCCATAGTATGTGTCTTGAATCGTAACTTTTCTCTTAGCGCTGTAAGTCTGCTAGTAGTCTATTCAAATTTGTTAACTTCCCAATGTTGCTATTTAGTTTGTTTGTTTGTTTTTTACTTTTTTCATTCAGTAAATATTTATTGCAAAACACTGTTACAGAATTTCTTTTCTTGTGTTTTTGTCCTCTTTAGAAACATTGTCTCTGAATCCTTAGTGCTTGGTAGTCAGCCCTGTCAGCTCTACCTGTGTTGTGACTTTTTTGCTTTGCCTCTTTCTTTCCTTTCCTCCAAATATAGCAGATGACCCAGGAGAAATGAGGGAAGGCAAGCGTGGAGCTCTTGCAGTGTGTTTGTCTTTTCTCCACAATCTTGGCCAGCATACTCAGGTTTCTTTGTTGTTCTTTAATGCTTTTAATAGCATGGTATTTGGGATTGTTTTTAAAACTGTGGTAAAGTACATATGAAATTTGTCACCTTGATCACTTTTAAAGGTATGGTTGCATGCTGTTAAACACATCATTTTGTGAAACTATTGCCACTATCCAATCTAGAACTCTTCAATTTGCAAAACTGAAATTCTATACTTAATTAAATAACTTCCCATTTTCCTTTCCCTCAGTTTGCTGCCAACCACCATTCTAATTTCTGTCTGTGAATTTGACCACTGGGGGCAACTTACAAATGGAGTCGTGCGCTAGTTACTGTTTTATGAGTCACTTCCTTAGAATATTGCTCATCCATGTTATGGTATGTCACTTTTCTTCCTTATTGCTTACCCTTTTTGCCTGTCAGTGGTGCCCTGGGTTATTTCCTTATTTTAGCAGCTGAGAACACAGTTATACACGTATAACCTGTCCAGAAACCTGCTTTCAATTGTTAACTGGGCATATATGTGAAAGTGGAGCTGGATTATATGGTAATTCTGTTTTGTTTGTTTTTTAATTTTTTGAGGAATTAGGATACTCCTTTTCCCAGCAGCAAAAACGTCCTAATTTATTCTAACAGTGCACAGGGTCTCCACTTTCTATCTTTGCCAGTACTGGTCATTTGATTTTTTTTTAATAGTTACTATTACAGTATAACTTTGTTTTTATCTAGATTTCATGGTTGCTCTTAGGAGGGTAGTTGAATGTAAATAATATATGGAATAACATTTAGAGGTACATGTTATTTACAGATAAGGAAACTGAGAGATATGTATGAAACTCATTATGTGACAGAGACAAGAGGGTTATTTTTTGTTCCACTCTTATGTCATTAAATTTTGGGTTAGGGAAATGGTGCTTTTATTTTAGGGATTTGATGCAACTTACATAGATTTACAGAAATATGGCTCAGGTTTTGATTTGTCTCATACCTTAGTAGGTAGTTCTTAAAATAAGTGCAAGTCATTTTTAAGTATAATTTTGTACAACTAGTATGTTTTCATTAAAAACCTTTTTAGTCTTGCGAGATTGTAAACTCATTTTACCATGGTAGAAACTACTACTATGAGCCTATTAGGTTATGTCTGAGTCCTCAGAAAGTTTTTGTGCTTTTCTCCTTCATTCATCAGTTATAAAATAATAATGTTAATTCATCTGCACAATTTACTATTTCATATCTAACTGGAATGCTTTAAAAATGTACTCAGGCAGTAGCATTGTAGAAAATATTAAAGTAATTTATTAACTTCGATCTGATTAGACTTTTTCCTATTAAAATTCTAGGGCTGGCCAAATAGCTCAGTGGATTAAAGCGCCTGCAAGCAGGCTCAGGAGCCAGGGTTCGACCCTCAGGGCATGCTGAGACTGCAATTGAGACTGAGCATGGTGGTGTGCACCTGTATACCCAGCTCTTGGGAGATTGTAAACAGGCAGATCACTGCAAGTCTGATCTAGTACTGAACACCCTTTAGACCAATCCCTAAAATACAAAAAATAAATTCTAAAATAAATTTTTTCTGGTATTCTTCTTTTTCTTTTCTATCTTCATTGTGTTAAACATTGTTTAATCTATATTTCATGACTTGAAAATAAACCCATTTGAAAATTTATTATTGATAGAAAAGATCTCTTGTGATTAAGCTTATTACGAAAGGCAGGTTCCAACTTGTTCTGGCAGACTCACTCATGAACTTTTGTTGTTTTTTAAATTGTAAAAAAGAAATGTTGCGTTAAACTTTTCAGGGCTTATAGTTTACTAGCAGGATAAATATTAGATACTTTTAATGGTAATTAAATCTATTGTCGTTTCGTGTGTGCTGTTAAAGTAGTTAAAGACAGTTACCAATAATGCTTACTATGTGGACAAGAAATTGAAAGAGGAAATATTATTGTAAGAATTTGAATAACGTCCTTGAAACTTACCTTGAGAAATAGAGCTATTTACAACATTTTTAGTTTTGCCTAACCAGATAGCTACCAGTGTCCACAAATGGGGCCAGCCAGGGAAGTGTAGATGAGTGAGTACTGACACAACCTCTCCTGGCTTGTTAATTTATTGAAAAAGTATTACATTTTATAGCAGACATTTTTTAAAAATCTATTTATTTATTTGGCAAAGGGTCTCACCACACAGCTCAGAGTCATAGCGATACTCTTGCCTCACCCTCTCCTGCACTGGGATTACAGGTGTGCGCCACAGTGCCCAGTTTCAGTGGCTAGCTCAGCATGGGGCTGGTATAGCAAGTGGTATCTCAGTGATTGCACTCACCAGCCAGGTGCTTAGACTGCCAAGCTATCTCCTCAGCTCAAAGAAGACGTTTTTAATAGTTTCCTTAAACTGTATAATTGAGCCAAAGTACTGTGGAATGTTTATTTTTACAGTTTTCAGAGATTGATGTGACCCAAAGGTTAGTTTTAGAATTTGCTTCTCTAGTCTTACCAATAAACACTTTTCAAAATGAAACACTAGGGATGACTGATACTGAAAGAATTTACAAATTACCTGTTTTCTTTAGTATACCACTTAGTACTTTTGCATAGCAGAACGCATTTGTCTTAGTTTGGTTTTCTGTAACATAATGATTTGAAAATACCCTTTTCTTGCCAGGTAAGTTTCTTAAGTAATAAGAGCTATTTTTTCCAACTTCATTTTCAAATTTGTTTTACTTTAATTATTCCATTTTGATTCATTAATACCATTTCTGGTTAGTAAAGCTGTTTAGCCACCTTACAAAGATACTTCTTAACCTTGCAAAGGTTTAGCTTCTGTAAGATCCATATTACTGTAACACCTCCAGGCATGCTGAGTTTGCTCTTGTAGATTAGTTAACTATGTAACTTTTGATCCAGCATTAAAAGAGCAAAGACAGCTCTTTGCTGAGACGGTGGAAATAATAGTATCCATAACCTTGTAGGGCCAAGCACCTTATTTGTTGGTGTTTTCTCATCTGGGAAAGTAGAGCCCTACATCTACTTGTAGACATCAGGGGAAGGAGTTTTTCTTCCTTTTTTGTAACAGTGAAAAACAGACTCTCATTTCTTTCCTTGCTAACTGAGACCTGCCTAATTCTAATTGATTTTAAATGAGTAGGGCTTCTTAATTTTTTATTCAGCCCTATGGTTGTTCTTGGATAGGAAGTTAGTCTTACATCAAAGCAGTTCTTTTGAAACCAGAATAACATGGTAGCATAGATGGTTATATTCCTTGTGAAGTGTCTGTAAGTTGCTTTATCAAGCTGTGTATGACATCAATTAATTTTTGGTCAGATAATTAATTTTAATAAAAATCATTAAAATTTTAGAGGTTGTCTTTGCCAGATACAAAAATGATAGCAAGTATTTTCATCATTATTGTGATTTTTCATATTTAGAATTTTATTGTAATTGACATAGTTACTTTAGAACTTAGCATTTTCCCTGTGACCCAGTAATTCCACTCCTAGGACTCACAAAGAGAAAAGCAGACATCTATAAAACAGTGGTACACACATACTTACAGCCACAGTAGTCATAATATGGAAAAAAAAAATATCCATCAGCTCAGCTCTAAAAAGAACATGATGCTGGTATATATTGCAGTGTTAATAAACCTTACAAACTATGCCCAGTGGAAGAAATCAAACACAAAAGGTTTTATGTTACATGATAATTATATGAAATTTTGGAGCAGAAAAATTCACACGTTGGCTGAGGTACTGAGAGTAGGTATTGACTGCAGATGGTGGAAGTTCTCTAGAACTCAATTATAGCAGTAGTTGCACAGTTACAGAAATATGAGCATAAATACCAAGTATAAATTACCAAACTACTTTTAAAAGAGTGAACTTTATGGCAAATAGATTATATTGTAGTAAAGCAGTATAAAAAGAAACAATATATTGTAACACTAATTCGCACTAAAGATTACATAGCATATATTTTATTTTATCATTGGAAGGGTCCTGCCTTTTATAGAAGGCGGCAGAAAGACAGGCAGACATGGGCCTAACTTATTTGGCAGTTCTCTTAGCCCAATTCAACTTTTATTTTTCTTGAGATAGGGTATCACTATGCAGTTCAGGCTGGCCTTGAACTCATTTTGTAGCTGAGGCTAGCCTCAAACTCACAGCTATCCTCTTGCCTCAGCCTCCTGAGTGCTGGGAATACAGGCATGTATCACCATGGCCAGTACTACTTGGTTTCCTTAAAAAGACACTATTTTGACATGGGTTAAACTTGCTAATTATGTGTGTGCATATATATATATATATATATATATATATACACACACACATATGTATTTTTTTTCTTTTTCTCCCTTTACAGTTTGGATTGCAGTGTAGTTAAAAGTTAAAAAATTTGCCACTGGGCCAGGGAGATAGCTCAGTAAAATAAGCTCTTGCC
>NDGN011515421.1:3397-19485 GCA_002564285.1 Tympanoctomys barrerae
TGTGTGTGTGGCCAGCTCAGCCTACCAGGGGGCGGGGCTGGCTGACATGTGGTGCTGGGGGATCGAACCGCGGTCCCTGTGCTTTTGCCCAGCTTGTTCCAAGTAGGTGCTTTAGACCACTGAACCATCTCACCAGCCCCTCAAGTACTCTTGATATTGGACTACATCACCAGCTCCCTTTTATTTTATTTTATTTATTTATTTTTTTAAGCAGGGTTTTAGTAAGTAGCCCAGGCCAACATTGAATTTGCAGTCTTTCTGCCTCAGCCTGCTAGGAACTGGAATTGTAGGTGTGTGGCACCATGCTTGATCCCTTTTAAATTTATTTCTGAGGCAAGGTCTCTAGATTGCCAGGCTGGCCTTGAGTTTGTGATTAACCTCCCCACAAGTTGGGATTACAAGTGTGTACCACTGTGTCTGGCTTGTTGGACTGTTCTGAAATGCTATTGCCCCTGCCTTCAACTTCATACTTTACATTGAGTTTCCCTATTTTGATTACTTTGTGTTTTCGAATGAAGTGTTTTGTCCTTGTAATCTATGCTTTTAAAGTTACCATGAAGTAGTGACAGTTGCCTTTTAGAGTACTGCAACTAGCTTGTGGGCATCAATATCACTCACTGTTCATTTCCATAAAAAGTTCAGTCCCTTCTTTGGATTAGCCCTACCTAGTGTTCTTTTTCTTCTGTTAAAGCTAAAAATTAAAGTTAATTTGTCATAATTTTCCAACCTTGTGCATATTGCTTATCTGGCTTACTGTCATAGGCTACAGTAGCAGTCTCTTACAGACATCATCAGTGACCAATGAGAAGCATTTAAATTACCTTAAAATTTTTAAATGGAACTCTGACAGCCAATAGGAAATCCTTTGGGTGGTAACTGTAGCAACCCTTTTCTTTGATTTTTAAGAACAATTCTAAATTTTTAGTACCCTGTTTTGGAACCATATGGGGACCCAGTACATTTGCTGTGTACGTTTTCTGAGCATTTCCAGTTGTTAAGTTCCCTGTAGTTCGAAGTATGAATCTTGACCCCTGTTCTGCGTCTCAAGGTAACTTTAAAACAGGAAGTGTACAAAAGAGGTAACTGATGACGTGAACAACCAATCATGGCTTTGTGTTCTTAGCTGATAAAGCAGCTCAGCCAATGGGGCTGCTTTGGAGGCAAGGTTTGGTGTCAAATAGCAGGCTAGATTGAATGCCTTTGACTGTTAAAGTGGAAGGAGGCTGGAGGGCTTCATTGGAGCCTCGGAGTTTTTCACTGAGGCAGGGGTCAGCTGAAAGACAAAGAAAAATGGCGAATAGTTTGTTGGGGGGTTGGGGGACAGCTGTTCGGGTTTTCACTGGAGTGGACATTTCCAGACTCAGGTTTCTGCATCTCCTGCTGCTTTTGTTTCCTCCGTCCTTTGGGGGGAGGGATAGGAGTGACTTAAATTCTCCCTGTCCGAGGTGATATAAATAACTACATTTAAAATTAATGCAGTTCCCGGTAAGTTTAATTCTTTGTTTTGTGTTGAAATGATAGAAACTGTTTAGCTTCAGAGAGTATAGATAAGTTGCACTGTTTCAGAAAATGGCCACTTTACATTCCATGCATACCTTTTGGTGCACCTAGAATACCTTGGTCTGTTTAGATTTTGCATGTCCTTCAGCTAGGATTTCTTTTCCTAGTTGAGTATCTGATACAAGAAGAAGGGCTAATCATTTTTCAGGGGCACACAGAAGCAAGGTACTTTCTCTTTGCACTGGGTAAACTTAACTGTTTTCCAAATAATTTTCCTTTGTTCAAGTGCACTGAAGCTTTCCTGTAGATTCTGTCTGAGATATTTAAGAGTTTTTCTATTTCTGTGGACTTCGTTGACATCTGTGTTTTTAGAGGTAGAGGCCACACTATTACTATTTGAAAATTGTGTGAAAATATGTTTTGCACTGATGCAGGTTCTAATGGTCAGGGCCCACATGTCAGTGTGAAATTCTCCCATAACTTTTTTGGTCTACCTGTCTGCCTCTAGATTCTAATAAATATTGATTTAATAGCAGTTTTTATTTTGAAATGCACATTTTAGCTTAGAATACTGATTAGAAACATACTTGTCCAGTTATACTGGCAGTGATAAGAGCCAATCTGCTACCACCACCAATTTTAAACATTTTGTCAGATGTTGATTTAATTTTTTAAAATAATCTAAAATGTTTTTCATTTTCAATATGAGATATTTAAAATTCTAATTTATCTGTAGTTTGTAAGTAGGAAACTTAAAGAGTATAGGCACCATATCTTTGCCCTTGATATATTCCTCCTTCTTTAGGTAAATGAAGCTAATGTAGGTTGCTAATCATTAGCAATCAGTTCTTGTGAATAGTGAAATGTTCAATCCATGTACTAAAATCTGTAATACACCCTATTTTTAAAAAGGAGTTCTTTGTTTTCTTTTTATTTGCAATATGGGATGAAGGTCATTGGAACATTTCTGCAGCAGACTATAGAGCAGTGAGCCAGCAGTACTCTTTCTGGTTAAGGAAAAGGAGCAGGGCCTATTAAAGGAGAAGTTTAGAGGCTGTTGATTTGCCTTCTCTACCTTCCTCTTAAGTAAAGGGTTTACCTGAGAGGATCTCTCTGGATTTAGATTTTGGGCTTTTCGAGTTAGCTGTGATAGTTAACATTGAAAGTTCTTGGATAGAGGCCTCTGTCATTGCTTAGAAAAGTGACCTTGAAAAACTGCCGAGGAGTTGAAAGATTGAAGGACAAAGTTTGTTTGTACAGATTTGGACTGAAAAGCTCTATTTAAGATGAAAAGAGACTGTACTTGAGATGTTCAAGTCCAGTGGTTAGAAGGAATCTGTTACATGTTCAAACTAAGAGTTTTTAAGCAATAAGACAATAGTGCTGCATTCATTTTCTCTCCTACTGGACTTTTCCTGCCCCCAGCAAAAAAATTTTAAATCCTTCTGGTATGAGAGTTGATTGAATTGCCTAACAGATTCAGAATTCCTGGCACACCACCTTGTCTTCTTTGTGATCTCCAGGATTCTTAGTAAAGAATAGTATTTCAGGAGTCCAATGCAGTTGTATTTGTGAAACTCCTTTTGGGAGATTTGAACGCTTATGGTAAGAAAATACTCATTTTGGAAATTAAAATCCTAAGAGAAAGGAATATGTTTTAAGTACTCCATAAGGGCTAATAATTGTAATTTAATTTTATTTTTTACAGGCCATGAGTTTTATGTTAAAAGTTGCTCCAGGTTTTACAAATAACTTAAGGAACAGTTACAAATACCGAATGACCCTATTGGCTCTTAGAGAAGCTGAGGAATAGAGTAGGTAAAGTGAGGTTGGGATACAGCATGAAGCCAAGATAAAAGCTCTACAAACTTAAGAAATGTGTGGATTTAGCTCCTTAAATATCTAAGGTTCTCACCCTTTTAGAATAATGGACTTTTAGAGAATCTGACCCAGTATCTGGAAAAATGCACATTGAATGCCTGTGAAAAGCCTCTGATAAGTTATTTTTTGGTGTATGTTGAATGACATTTATATGATTTCTTCATATAATACATTAGACAGGTGAACATTTTCTAGAACAATAAAGAAAACTTTATTTCCAGAAAGAGTAAAGGCCTTCTAGAGCTTAACTATAAACTGTGTGGTTGGGGGAAGTATGTGGATGAGGCTTAGGGGAAAGAGGTCTGAGATTTGGACTAGTTTTTACTCTGGTAATATTTGGAGACAGCACAGTGCAAACCATTGAAAATTAAGAGAAATGTGTTCAATTCCCTCTCAACTTTTACCAGCTTTTTGATCCTGGTCAAGTTGAATCCTTAGTATCAGCTTTCTCACATTCAAAATTGTCCTTAAAATAGCACTTTATTTAGTGTCGCGTCTTGAGTAACATCATGTACATCAAAGAGCTGATTGTGAACTGTTGTGTATTATTTGCTACCAATCCAAGTGACCTGGGAGATTAATGTTTATGTATATGGAAATAGTATTGAAGAAAAAATGCCAATATTTTAGTATATTTACAGAGTAATTTGTTTAAACCTGACACATACCTTCATCTACATTTTTCTGTTCATGCTGATAGTTTGTGTGTGCTCAATGTAGACTTTGAGACCATCACACTTTGATCCCTCAAGAGTTCTATGAAAGAATATTAACCCCCTTTTAAAAATTAAGGGCCTTAGAATAAGATGAAGTAGAAATACTGTTTGGGGTTTTTTGGATCTTTTAAAGACAGGGTCTCGCTTTGCAGTTCAGGCTGACCCTGGACTTTCTGTGTAGTCCAGACTGGCCTCAACTGGCAGCAGTCCTCCTGCCTCAGCCTCTAGACTGCCAGGATTATAGGTGTGCACCACCATGCAGAGCTGGAATGCTATTTTTTAAAAACAGCATTAGATTTAGGAACCTCTCATAATAAAAACTGGAACATTGTTCTGATTGGATTCTGAGATTTGCACTATAAAGCAAGTAAGTTGTAATGGTTGTCCATGTTTGCTAGCAGAGGTTACATTTTTAGTTTTTGCACCAAATATATATAAACTGAAGCCATTTTTTGTTGTTGTCTACTTTGTGGTCATATGATCTCTAGTCAAGTTTGGGAGGCATTTGCAACTTGCAGTGTCAGCAACCAGGTAATTGTTAGGACAAAGCTAAAACATTGGTCGCATTAAAATGTAAGCAGTAGCATAAAATACACACCATTGATTCTTACTGTGAGGTACTTTTTAAATTGTAAATGATGGAAACCCCTGAATGCAGACTGTTTTACAAGCCTGTCATTATTGTATTTTTAGGGACTCCTCCAGACTTTGTGATTTCCTGTCTCATTATGTCACTTGTTCTTAGGCATGGTCAGTGAGTATTGATGTGCCTGCTTTCTGTATATTGTCACCAAATAAAATGTGAGTTCAAGAAATGTGTACATTTGAAAACACCAAACATCAGTGAGTTTTTATTCCTAAAACCAAATGAAGTCTAGCCGAATGTAGTGGTGTATACCTGTAATCACAGCTGCTACAGAGGCTGAGGCAGGAGAATATCAAATTGAAGCCTGGTAGTTTACCCCAGCCTGGGTAATTTAGCAAGACCTTGTCTTAAAACTTAAAATGTGGACAGGACTGGGAAGAAAGGTAGCTTCTGTCAGTGCTGCGGAGAGAGACAGACAGACAGACAATACAAGAGGCTACATACTTGGGGAGGGGGCAGATGGAGTTTCAGTGACTCAATAAACATTCTTTGTGGGTGCGTGGGATACTAGGGATTGGACTCAGGGAGCGTCGAGCAATATCACCAGTCCCCCTTTTATTTTTTCCTTTTTTTTATTTTGAGAGAATCTTGCTAAATTGCCTGGTTTGGCCTCTTAACTTGTCACCCTCCTGCCTCAGCTTCTAGAGTAGCTAGAATTACTGGTGTGTACTGCTGAACCCTGCTCCAAAAGCATTTTATTTCCCTTAGTACTGACAATGAATCCCAGAACCTTTGTACTTTACTATATCCCTCAGCCCTCTTTAATTTTATATTTTGAGACAGGGTCTCATGGAGCCCCTAAATTGTCCAGGCTAGTCGCAAACTTGTGATCCTCCTGCCTCAGCCTCACAGAGTGCTGGAATTACAAGCATGCACCACCATGTGTATCTTTCTTTCTGACAGTGTGTTTGAAGCTGATCATGGTTGCCTTCATGAGTCAAATTATTTTTGTCCATCCCTATTTGATTGCCTTTAAGTCTCTTCCTTTAGACATTGTCAATAACTACACATACAGAAATTGAAAACTGGTAAGTTAGGCTCATGGAAATCATTTGGAGTGTAAGTCCCTTCTCATAGAGAAATACCCTTAGTAAGTCTTTGAGCTTTTTGGTGACTGATCTAAAGAGAAGGGATTTGACTCCCATTCAATTCATTGCATGCTGCTTTTATTCTTCAGTGTTGCCTTTACTTTTTATTTTTCGTGTTTTTCTTCTTTTTGGTACTTCCACACAGGTTTTCTGTTTGGATACAGAAGGAAGAGAGAAAATAGGCCATAGAGGAGGTCTGTAAGTCTCCACAAAGAGCCTGTGGGTTACAAAGTCTGCTGTGGCAGCAGACTTAGCATCCCTTTTGGGATCTGAAGATCTCTTGCCTTAGTCAATTACTTATTCAGAAAACAGAGGATCAGCGAGGAAGCTAATGGTGCCCACCTGGCTGAGATGTCCCTGTGAGTTGGGTTACTCTGATGCCTTACAAGGAAGGAAACTAAGGGATACAAATAAAATGTGTGTGCCAGTTAATGTTTTCTTACTATTCTAACTAGTAACATTTTAAGAACAAGCCTACTCTCAAGTAACTTAGGGTTTAGTTCTTTAAATGAATCCTTAAACTGATCTCTAATTAATGAAACAAAGATCCCAAAATCATTTTAAGCATTTGTGATGATTAAAGTAGGAATCATTGCCTGTATACTCCTTTTTTTGTCCCTTTCATATATTTGAGCAAAAGTTGCAACTTATTGAAAGAATGAGAAATTGGATATAATTTATATAATATTCAAGACCTGAAATGTACTAAAATGGAAAGTTACACACAGCTCGATGATGTGTACTTACACTGAAGCTTAGGTGTGACACATGTGTGGCTCCTGCGCCCCTTTAAAATTTTGGCAGGTCTTTCCAAGTTGCCCAGACGGGGCTGGAACTCGTGATCCTTTGTCTCAGCCTTTCAGAGTGCTGGGTCTGCAAGTGTGTACTCCACTATGTTTACTTATGTATTCTTCTTAATCTGTTCTTTTTGCTGTCTCAGTATTGGGCCCAATTCTTCAGAACTTAGTCATTTTGTGTTATAACCCTCATCTTTCTTCTTCTTCTAGTGGCATTCCAACATCCAAACCCACTGTTCAGTAATGGACCAAAAGTATTTCCCAATCAGAGTATTATAAATTAAATCCCAAATTGGCATCCTATAGTGAAGAAATGAAGGTAAATTCAGTGTAAAGAAAGAACTAAAAAAATACCTTGTAAATGTTTAAAGTGACATAACATAGCCTGTGACCTTGTATTCCTTTGTTCAAAGAATAAAGAAGACTAGAATACTAGAATAACACCACAGTGAGCTGCAGTGCTGATTCACTCAGTTACCTTTTTTTCTTGGAAGTAGTATTCCAATCTATATCTCTTATTTGAGTTGTATAGAAAACTAAAGGATAGATCTGCCTGACTAGAAATGTCTAGATATCATTAACTCTTTTATCTAAGCTTTATAGTTTTTAACCTTTGATGAAATCTTAAATCTGGATGCTTTACACTTCCTTTTACCAGTCCAATGTACATGCTTTTTGGTGGAAATAATAAAATATATACCAGTGAAATTTTACTTGGGGTTTAACAGTATGGTGGAGAAGATGATAATGTATAGCAAATATTAGAAATGGTTGGAGAAAGTGCAAGTAAAGTATACAGAATTGAGGAAAGGGAAAACCTTGGTTTAGGAATAAAAGAAGGCATTTAACTGGGTGTTGGTCTTAGAGTTGTAGGAACAAAGATATTCCTGAATGGTGAACAGAAGGGTTAAGGCCATGAGTCATACATTATAGCTGAGCCAGGTGCATTTGTGCATGCCTGCAGTCCACAAGTCCTTGGTAACTAAACAACTTTATCTCAAAATATTAAAAAAGGCCTAGAGGTGAAGGGGCAGGACTCATTGTGAGTGTTGTGGACTCAGTCTCCATGCTGTTTGTGTTTGTTTTTAATAAAAGTACAGTTTGGAGTGAAGAGAGCCATAAAAAGGACTTTGAGTTAAGGACAGAAAGAATTAATGCCTGTAATCTCAGCTCTCAAGAGGCACAGGCAGGAGGATCACTTCAAGTTTGAGGCCAGCCAGAACTGCATAGTGAAATCTTGTCTCAAAACAAACATAAAAGAAAGGAATGATAATAAGAGTCTTGAGAAGTTAGACTCAAATGATGGAGAACTTTGACTGCCGGGCTAAAAAATGTGAATACTTTCTAATTGACATTGATCACCATGGAAGATTTATGGTAGTAGACTCATGTGGCATTTTAAGAACTCTGCCTTTTGCATAACTGGTTTCATATCTTTATGGAATAGAAGATACTAAAAACTGAACAGTACAGTCAGTTCACATCCTTGAGTTTCACAACCCTTATAGGAGGGTTACAGTAAGTAGTAATGTAAAGAGTTTAAAACTGGACCTGACACACAGTAATTGCTAAATGGTTTTGGTAGCTATCACCATCATTTTTATTATTACATGGAGGTGATGAGGTCCCGGACAAAGACAGTAGTAGCAGTATGGAGGAAATAGATACAGTTGGAGAGTTATCATAGAATTTAGCAGTTGATTAGAATTAAATAGAGAAAGTATTTTGGGCAATGAAGCTTGTGTGACTGGTTGATAGAAACAGAAAAGTTACAAGGAGCAGGGGTTTTTGTTTTGTTTTGTTTTGTTTTTTGTATTTTAGGGAAGGGTTTACAGGGTGTTCAGGGTCTCATTACTAGAGTGGAGTCATTGATCCACCTGTTTACAGCCTCCCAAGAGCTGCGATTACAGATGGGTGTTACCACGCCCTGTCTAAGGAGCAGGATTGAGGAATGGAGGTAGATTAGAGTTTTGGTACAGGGAATTTTAGTTTTGAATAGCTTTCCAGGTGGAGATACACAGCAAACAGTTTGTACATTCAGGACTATAGCTTTGGAGAAATACCACATTTGGAATTGAAACCCATAGGCCAGGTAGGAAAGAATAAGAAAGAGAATGGACAGATGAAAAATGTATGTGAAAGATGAAAACAGTAAAGGTTGGATCCTCAAGTTGAGAAATTCAGAAACAAACACAACGGAGTCTTCTAGATCGTTGCACATTCCTATTATCTAAGCAGGCAGCTTCCGTGTAGAAATAGTATCTTTACTCTTTGTTCATTTTAATAAGTTTAGTTAAAACTAGAAAAAAATACATCTTGTCTAGGTATGCATAAGATAAAGGTGTTATTGTTAGCCCACATCTTCACAATAGTTAGGATACTATGGATGCATGATACATAGTTTTGAGTGAGGGTATCAGCATTAGCTTACAAGCCAAATATGCAAGAAGCTGATACTAATGTTTTTTCTTTGTGATTTGACATGTAAAAGATTAGAAATCCTGCCCTAGAGTCTGGTGTTCACTTGCTATGAAGATATACAGATATTTTCTTGAGATCTTATTCAGTAGTTCTTTGTATGTCTATCCCAATGCAAAGTCAAGATTTCTGAGTTATATTGGACTTTGTCTTATTCTTGTTAGCTTTGTAAAAAGTCTCAAATGGTAGCATCCTGTGTGAAGCCAACCAAAAATACATGTATAGGAATTTGGCAGTGTTTGTTTGACGAGTAATTTATAGCCACATGATTGTGATAATGCCAGTGAGCAGCACACACAATTAGTTACTACTGGCCTCATCTATAGGATTTAGCAGAATTTTTCAATATAAGGCACCTGTATTAGTTTCTAGGCTAAGTATATCAGTCTAAAATACAGAAACTTTTCATTAGAGAAATAGTGGCAAATTTCCAGCCATTTGCCTTTGTTATTTATATCCTGAACCCCATGATTATTTTTCTTCTGATAATTATTAACTGGCCAAATGCCCTTATAGCCACCCTTGAAGATAAATTAGGTAACAGTATATGAAGCGTGATACTTTATAGTTAATGAAGTGGCTTATACTCATTTTCTTATTCATACCTATCTAATATGGGTAAGACATATCCCCATTTGGTAGATGAGAGTCAGGCAGAACCTATAGTTGAGGATACAAGCCCTCTTCTCTTTGTACTGCACCTTGTTATTCTACGTTAGAAAACAATCTGTGAAGTTTTGTATGTTTTATGGGACTAATTCCTCCTCACACTTTCTCTTTTGTTGTGTTTGCTTTTCCACCAAAAAGAATATGTTTTAAAAAAAAGAAGAAGAAGAAGAATTTCCTCAGAATTCTCAGAATTTTGTCCAGAAAAGGTGACTGCATGTGGGGTGTGGTGGAACACACCAGTAATGCTGCCACTTGAGGCTGGGACAAGACTACGGTTTCAATTTAGGCAGCTTAGGCAGTTCAGCAAGACACTGTCTTGGAATTTTAAAAAGGACCAGGGAAGTAGCTCATTGTGAAACCCTGAGTTTAATATCGCCTATCCCCAAGTTACTAAAACCATTTTTAGAACAAAGCATTCTATAAATAGATATTTAGCATTACCATTGTTTTGAAAATTGCATTTTGTGAATCCTAAATTCACTAAGATCAAATAAATAGTTAAAAGACTTCCAGAATAGGTACATAGAGTTGTTAGGAGTTCTATGATGTTCCTTAGCTATGTGTGCATATTTTGCAGTGTATATTGGACAGCTCCCAGCATTGGGTTTCTGACTTGAACTACAAAGATTAATATTTTTTAGATGAGTCATTTTGTTCTTAATCAGTTATTTTTAAATTTCCTCTTGGTGATTTATAATCTTTGTTTTACCCCTAGTGAGATAGTTAAAGGAATTCTGTTATCTTGGAGTAATACTAGGTTATTAAAATAGCATTGTCACCATGTTCACAATATTTCAGTAGTTATAAATTGGAAACACTGCATAGAGTTTAGCCAGATGATTGCTTCTGTAAGAGTGTGCAGCTATGGAAACATCTCCAGCAAGGGGATTGGTCCAAAGCTGATCTTAACTATAGTGAAATTTCACCAGGCCCCTGGAAAGTGAACTGGGCCTACATGGCCTTTCTTCTCCTTTATTGGTTAGAAACTCAGTCATACAGTCCCACTACTTATAAGAAACAGAAAGTAAACAAACTTGAAAATTGAAAGCTTTCTACCTTGAAATGTGTGATTCTCTGGCATCTTGGAATATATATATATATATATATATATATATATATTTTTTTTTTTTTTTAGGAAAATTTGAAACACTTCACAGATTTATAGGTTCTTAAGTTTTTGGTTCTCTATTGAGTTAGCAGTTCTAAAGTAGGAGGGGAACATTATGTAAAAGAACCCAGAACTGAGAATCAGTAAACAGTGCATTCTGATTCAAGCTCTGGCATATACTTGTCCTATGGCCTTGGCCAAGTCTTTCAGTTTATCTGTGGGGAATACCTGTCAGATGATTTTTGTAATTATGGTATTGTATGTGTTTGTGGGAGAAAAGAGAATGTTAAGCTACTTTAAAACATGTAACGGGTGTACAGTCGTCAAATATGTTAAGGATTAGCATTATCATTACAGTTGCTTTATACTGTTCAAGTAGTCTTGACATTCTTTGTTCCTTACAGCTGTCTACAAGGAAGTGAAAGTTTAGAGTTTGGTTGACTTAGAGTATTATTCTTTTCTCTCTCGCTCTCCTCTCTCTGACCTCGCCCTTTAAGCATTTAAATCAGTGATAGAAAACACTAAGCAGAGGGCAGAATTCAATGTGTCTGTGAGTCAGCAGAATCCATACAACCAAATCAATACAGCTAACTTCATATTGATATTCTTACAACACACTCAAGACTTTAATTGAGGATTCTTTGCTTCCACACATTTTTTAGTCTGATTATTCAGTACAATTTTCTATTTTCCAGTGGTACCTGTGATTAAGTAATTGTCTATGTTTATGCTTCATTTTCTAAAGTAGAGCAGGTTTCTCTCCATCTCCACCCTTTAACTCTTCCATTGATCACTTCAGAGCTTGTTATACAACTGAGCACAAGTAGTTTTATACAGGAGTGGCCCTGTATAAAAATTTCAGAGAAAAGACTCAAGTGGTGCCAGTGATACTTAAAGTCTTAAAATAGTTCTTGAGCTGCTTGTGTTTGATCATTCCAATAGATGTGTGTTGAATTCCCCATGTTCAAGGCATATGTAGAGTGTAAAACAAGGACAATTGTGAGGACTGGGGATAAAATAGGGAACTGTCTGTCATCCCTTATTTAAAAAATTTATATGCAATAATAAAAATAATATATACACAAACTAGTCTGAAAATGTTACTGGTAGAAGATTGTGGGCCAGGTATGATTTTTTTTTTTTTTTTTTTTTTTTTTTGAAGTACAGGGTCTCACAATGTAAATCCAACTCATAGTGATTCTCCTATTCTCAGCCTCCCAAGTGCTGGGATTATAGGCATGCCACCATGCCCAGTCTCAGTAAGTTGACTCAGCCTGCCCCTGGGGGCGGGGCCAGGGCCAGCAGGGCACCTAGTAAGGAGAAAAATTATTTAGTTATTAGTAAATATGTGTATTTAATTTGATTTTCTTACAGTTTTTACTATAAAGGCAAGCTTTTATTAATGGTATCCCCTTAAACTCTGTAAACATTGGGTGTAATCCATGAGGTAGTCTCAAAAATTCTTACTTTCTTTTTGTATTTTTTAGGGAAGAGTCTATAGGGCGTTCAGGGTCTTACTACTAGATCGGACTCTAGTGATCCACCTGTGTACAGCCTCCCAAGAGCTGGGATTACAGGCTTGCGCTCCCACACCCATTCTCAACTGCCATCTCAGTGGGTCCCTGGGGTGGGGTGGGCAGGCAGGCCCCAAACCCCTGACCCCTGTGCCTGCAAAAATTCTTACTTTCCAAAGTACATTTCCTTTGATGGAACCATCCAGAGCTCTCTTTAGAGAAGAGAATCTTTTTTCAGTGGTGGGACCAGGTAGGACCAGGTAGGGTAAGGAGCTGCCTATGGCTCAAGTTTCAGTTCTTTCCATAAGACAAAACAGTAACATACTTCTAGTTTGTAGAAGTCTGAAATGTCAAAAGAGACATGTTCTAAGAATTCATGATTTTAGTTAGTGTGCTGGGAAAACCTGTAAATCTAATAATTGACATTCCAAGGGATTTACATTTGTATCATTCTTAGTCATTTGCAACTTTAGGTTTTTGCTTATTTGAAACTAGAACATCTGTTGTAAATTTAGTAGCTTAAAGGACCTTTAAAATCATTTCATATTAAGGCTCAGGGGGCTGAAGCACAGAGACCAGGTTCAATCCCCTCCTCCATGGGGGGTTCACTCTGAGACAGCTACTGAGATTGGCTATGGTGGTGTGTGCCTGTAATACCAGCACTTGAAAGGCTGAAAATAGGAGGATCACTACAAGTCTGATCTGGGTAGTGAGACCCTGTACTAAATATATAATTAATTAAATCAATAAATAAAATAATTTCATATTTATGAAAGAGAGGAGATGACCTTTATTTAAATGTGTGTTTGCATTCATCTGAAAGGTTGTTTTGAGGAGGATGGGATTGGGTTTGAGATAGTGTCCTACTGTGTAGTTCAGACTGGCTTGAACTCCAGTAATCCTGCTTTCAGCCTTCTGAGTGCTGAGATTATTAAGTGTGCCACTACACTCTTTAAAAGGTCTCTTAAATGGTAAAAAAAAAAAAAAGAAAGAAAAAGAAAAAAAAAAACATCTAAATCAGAGAGAAAAGCTCGGTAGATAGATCACTTGCTGCAATACGTAAAAGGAATTAGTCTTGGCTTAGCAGTGCAGTGGTACTATCCATGTCCAGAAAAGATGTCTTGTCTAGCTCTGAGCAATGATGATGTAATTAATACCATCTGGCACTTGTGTGAAACTCAGTGGATTTTGTGTGTATGTTGTTGTATTGAGGCTTTCTAACATGTACTTTCCTATATATGTTGCCACTGGTGGATAGTGACCCTAAGAAGTTATCTACTTTGTTCAGGATCATAAACATGTAGCAAATTGGCCGGAGTAAAAAACTTCAGGACCAGTACTGTAGCTTTTCTACTTTACCTTGTACTGTACTGCCTCCCACTGTTCACAACTGGATGTTGCTGTGCCTAGAGACATGTGAAGGGAAAAGATAATGGAAAAGAGTGACAGAGCATTGAAAGACAGTGGAGAGATGAGAGGAAGATGCTTATATGATAGGAGATAGTGCCATCATTATCCTCCTTTGCTTGCTGCAGGGATGTTGGAAGCAAATGAATAAAAATAACCTTTTGGGGTAAAGATTTGAGTCCAAGCTGAGACTGCTCATCCTTTGGAACAGTTTGAATATACATATACCTAAAACAGTGCAGCATGTGGGAATGAATAGGCTATACTAAATATAGAACAAAATTTTAGAGGTTTTATATTGCTGACTCCACTGTTTATTGTATTATGATCCTAAGCAAGTAAATTAAGGTACCCAGCCCTCAAACTTACTTGTAAATTGAAGTGACATTGATAAATTTCACTGAGCTAAATTAAGACCAGTTGGAGATAATTTATGTGACAAATCGTTCGTAAATTTTAAAACTCTTAAGTTTCATCTTTGAAAACATCAGAATCACACTTCTCACTTCTCCAGGACACCCAAACACAGAATCCTGCCAGAAAATGGGCAAGAAGTTATTTGTAAATCTCAAACAGGTCTCACAAAACAAAATGGCTTTTTTTGATAGGGAAGCAACTTACGCCAAAGGCCCTTATTTCTAGCTCAAGCTCATGTCATAATTACCTTTTATTCTCAGAGCCTGAAAAACCAGTTACCATTTTTCCTGCAGCAAAAAGTATTGCTCTCTTTAGATGAGCAGGTCAAAGACTTAAAGGTTTACATATTTTAGCCTGGCTCACTTAGAAGGCTGGCCCGGTTCACTTAGAAGGCTGAACCAGGTGGTAGAGGTCAAGGAGTCACAGAATATGGTAGTTACCTAGTCCAGGCATGATTTTTAACCTCTGGTGCTCAGTTTCCCCATCAATAAATATAGGTTCTTTTTTTTTTTTTTTAATGTATTTAGTATAGGGTCTGTAGGTTCTTGCTACACAGGTGGGACTCATAGTGATCCTCCTGTTTTCAGCTTTGCAAGTGCTGGTTAGGATTACAGGCATGTACCACCATGCACAGCACACTCTGGGACAGGGCTGGCATGGCCTGCTAGGGATCGAACCCTGGTCCCTGCTCTTGCCTAAGCAGGTGCTCTAGTCCACTGAGCTATCTGGCCAGCCCTCACATTCTAAATATTATCTGACCCTTTTTCTTTGATGGTGTAGGTCATGTTTTAGGCTTTACAGTTCATGCAATTTATATTGTAACAATGTGTCTTGATTACTTTTCTCTGGTTGCTGGGACAAAATACCCAATGCCCAAAATTAAGGAAGGAAAGGTTTGTTTAGCTCAGTTTGTGAAGGTTTGAGTCCATACTCAGCTGGCTTCAAGGCAGAGTGGCGCATAGCAGAGGGCAGCATGGAGATACTAAAAGGGAAGAGCAGTGGCAGAGGCAGAGAGCAAGCCTCCCTCCCTTATGTTGCATTCAGGCTATTTGTGGGTATAGCACTTATACCCATAATTCCAGCATTGGATCATGAATTAATCACAAACTGTAGAAGCTAGCCCATGACTGTTGTGAGGCTTGGGGGTAGGGGGGAGAGACAACTAAACACAAAGCATAACACAGTGTAAACTGAGGGTTGCTGCTGTCTTTGAGGAAACTTGATTTATAAAAACACACTGGAGGGCTGGCCAGATAGCTCAGCACATTAAAGCGCCTACTTAGGCAGATGCATGGACCAGGGTTCGATCCCTGGTATTCTGAGACTGGGCATGGTGGCACATGCCTGTAATCCCAGCAATTGGGAGGCTGCAAACAGGAGGATCACTATGAATCCTATCTGTGTAGTGAGATCCTGTAGACCCTGTACTAAGTACATTAAATAAGTAAATAACCACTGTGTAACAAGGTAATAGCCATGATATGTAGTTGTAACACTTATCCCATGGTATGTAGTTTTAGGACTCAAACTATAGAATACCTCATCAAATATTTGGCCCTTTTGCACTATCCTACAGAATATTGACAGAAATATGACATATTACTGTCATATCTGCAGGGATGGCTAAGCTTGAGCATTAAGAATGAGGAAGAAAGTGTGTGATATAAGATATACATATATTCTCCCTTTCCCCCCCTTTTTCCCTTTCCCTTGGAATATTGAACCCACACCATTGTGTATGCTTGGCAAGCACTCTACCACTGAGCGTTATCCCATAATTATTTTATTTTTTTAGACAGTCTCATTGAATTGCCTGGCCTTGAATTTGGCATCCTCTTACTTGAGCTTTTTTTTTTTTTTTTTTTTT
>NDGN011515428.1:1107-13517 GCA_002564285.1 Tympanoctomys barrerae
TTGAACTCAGGCCCTTGCGCTTGCCAAGGAAGCACTTATTCTACTGAGCCATCTCCCCTGCCCCCGGCCCTGTGGTCAAAGCAAGCATTGTGGCTCAGGCCACACAGGCTGGATCTCAAAACTAGCAGCTATTAGGTGCATGACCATAGAGAATAAGTGATCATGGTGGGCTGGGGTTGCCTCTTCTGTCAGCAGTGGCGGCGGCTAACTATACTACCTTCTCCCTGGTTTCTCATGAGAATTAAATCAAGGAAAAGAGATAAAAGGCTAGAAAAAAGCTCAACTAAAAGAAAATGCTAGTATGAGCTCCAATCTGGGTGTAGTTGAAGAATTCCTGTGGCCAGGTGGGCAGTGTCGGGGAACGCTGTGACTTTAGTGCTTCAGCTAGGGTGGGGTGAAGACAGAAGGAGCGCCTTGCCTGAGTCCAGCTTTTCCTGAAGATGGGGAACTGAGGTGAGAGCGAGGTGTAGGGGTTCGTAGCCCACAATGTTCTCAAGAATAGATGGGGGATGAGCAAGCCTGGCAGCCAGGTGAGGGCGTCACCCAGGGGTGGCTAAGTTGGGGTGCCAGCCATCTGAGTGTCCCTGTGCCTTCCCTATATCCTGAGTATTCAGTGCCTCTTTGCACATGTTGTGTGCCACTGTTCTTCAGCAGAGCAATCTCAGCGTTAAGAACGTGGTGGCTTTTGTGCTTCAAGGACAGCAAACGTCCTTCGGTGCTCTTATGGCTTTCAATGTTTAATAACCATTAACACACCTTGCAAGTGTGTGGGTTGCTTTTCTATAGCAAAAAAAGTTAATAGGAAAAATGTAAGTCTCACCTCCTGGGCAGGGCAGCAGGGTTGGGAAGGGCTTCGTTAGTGGGCCCAGGGTTTTGCCTTGATCAAAGGCCTTTGGGTAGATTTGAGGGTCAAATAGAGTCCAGAAATTAGACCGCCAAGTTTACCACCCTTCCAGTTTCTCTACTCAGGTTGTCATGGAATAAGCTTTAGAAAAATTTGAAAATAGAAAAATTTGTCAAGCCAATGCCTTGTACTTTCATGTTGCTTTTATAACTTCTGGTAATTTTCACTACAGTGCTGTAGTGTTTTCCTTGCATTGCTGAGGCAGGTAAGACATGATCCCTGTTCTACAGATGGAGAACCAAGGCCTTGAAGTGCAACTCACTTAAAGTTACCCCAGCAGGTCCCGTATGGAACCAACTCCAGAGCTGAGATTTTCTGCTTCTCAGGTTGTTTTGGACAATGAGAAGCCCATACAGTAGCACCTTGGTCGGATGACGGCGGGCAGTGTCTGCCCTCAGCTGGGCCAGCCTAATCTCCTGACCTCCTGTGTGCAGACCACAGGCAACTTCCCTGAAAGGTTTAGGCAGCAGCTGTAATACTTGGGGAAACCTTTCTGAAGCACCAGCACCTTGCATTGCGTGATGATTTGACTGATTTTAAAATACATCTATGCTATTAGAGCCATTATGAGTGGTCAGGAAAATTTCCAGGAAAAATGAGCAATACTGAAGCTCATGTCCGAGAAGAGTAGCCAGTGTTTATATTTACAGCCTGAAAAATTGGTTTCTGGGCTGTAAGGTATTTAGAGACACCAACTCATGGCTTTCCACTTGATGTCTGGAAGGGTCTGCAGAACCCCGAGACTCAGAGGGATGTTGCCTGAGGATGTTCGGCTTTCTTGAGGCCTTGCAGCCTTCCTCCCTGCTCAGATGGTCTGGATGACACAAAGGCACGGCTGCCCCGCAGCACTGGGCTCATGCTGAGGAACCCCTCAGGGAATTCATTCCTGCAAAGTGCAACTGGGTGCTCAGCACCCCAGGAAACAAGTGAGCAAGACAACACCAGCCCACTGAAAAACTTCCCAAACTTTCATGGAGCAGTGTGTCTGAGGTTTTTGGGCCTCCAAAGTGCTAAAACAAAGCAAAAAACATAGGAGAAAAAGGAGATGAGATAGGATTGAAGGGCCAAGCGAAGCGCTCTCTGCACAACCTGCAGACAGTTGCTGGCAGGCAGATGCCCTGGGGGCTGCTCCTCCTGCGTGGACACCACACGCCCCTTGGAGCCTGGCTCTGCCCTGGGACCTGTGCCACCTGGAGACTGGTTCTTCCCTGAAGTCACCAGCTGTGGTCATTGACTCCATTTGCCTCAAGGAAGCTGCTTTGAAGGAAGTTTGGATTTCTCTAATTTTAGACTCATGAAAGAGCTCAAGGCGGGGATTTGCGATGCTTTATGACTGTCCTTCTTTTTCTGGCCACGAATACACACAGCTGTGTGTGTGCGTTTATGTGTCTTAGCACCTGCAACTGTGTGTGTGTGTGTGTGTGTGTGTGTGTGTGAGTGCACACGCACATGCAAAAGGCAGAAAGGAAGGTAGAGGAAGGAAACCTCCATAATTCGAGCCCTATCTGCCAGTTTACTGCTGAGAAAGAAAATTAGTGAAATTCTGAGCAAAACTAAAAGTGTATTACAATAGCATGTAAATGTGCAAGACTTTTTCCTCTGTATAATTTAATGTAAATTAGACTACATATTTAAATAATAATGCATTAATAAAATAATAGAAAGTAGCAGAAAATATTTTTCTTCAAATACATCTATGTAATTGGGAATTACACCAAACAATTTAGTTTTCAGACCTTAGGTCATTTTCAAAAGCAGTGAAACAAATCTCATGCCTGCTAACATAAAAATGTAATAAACCTGCTTTGAGAACAAAGGATTCGAGAATCTTGTTTTCATTTATGACACTGGAAAGGTAAATGTTAACTAGAACTTATTTCAAAATGGCTTCCGACATCAAGTATATTTGAATTATCAAATTATCTGTGTGCAATAGATATGTATATTTATATATCCAAAAAGTAGGGCTCTCTACCTCAACCATTATATCATGTAAAAATCTGCTTTGCACCTTTCCTGATGACTTTGCTGTTAGTCTATCTGCAGCCCCCAGTCCCAGCTTACAGATGGCATTTACTGGACACAGAACAATAGTCCATTTCACTACTTGTAGAGTTTTCAGGTTTGTACTTGCTTTTGAGTTCGTTTTTCTCTAAGTGAACATCCCAAGTATTCTTTTTCTAGAGCATTCCAATTATAATTTTATTACTTGAGCACTGTAGGGCTTGATCAAAGCTAAATCAGAATGAAATGTAAATACACACATAAAAATCCAATTTTCATTTTACTTAAAATAACAATTAGCCATAGTTTATCAAGTATTGGGTGCTCTGCTAATAATTTCATAAACATTTTTCATTAAAACTTGATGAAATCCTGAGATGGTTGGTATTATTATCTTTATTTTTACTGATAACCAGACTCAAGCATAAAGAATTTATTAAATAAACTGTAGGGAAGATGAGAACTGGTAAGTTTTGGAACAAGATCCTGTACCATTTCTGTTGCAAATATAAGCAATTTTACTTATTCTAACAATTTTAACTTCTAAGAAAGATGCTGTGAATTTCAAAGCTCATAGAGCAAACACACACGTCTCTGAAGATCCTCTTGGATGTGCAGTTACTAACGTGCATCTTGAGACGCACAAGATGCCACAGTTTTAGGGCGAAACTGCCTCTTCTGGTTTCTAAAGATTTTCCTTCTTAATTATAAAACCTAAACATATTCACTTTAGCATCATTTTAGTCTGTTTAAACTTTGGCAAGCCTTTCTTTTTGCTCTTTGGAAGCAGTTAAATATAAAGCGATAATCCAATTGTCCTGATGTTGTTTTCCATGTTGTTTGTGAAAGACAGATTCACGTGGTCATTGAGAATTATCCTAAGTCTGATCTGATTTAGAAAAACCAAACTTCTCTTTTATGCTGGACAAATTAAAACTCCTGCTTATGTATTGCCATTTTTTTTTAGCCTTGAGTGGCAAGAAAACAAGTGTTCTTAATCTCCTCTGCTTAGGGAATGCAGGTGGGTAATTTGTTAGTGAATCAGATTATCTGTTATGAGATTTCTTGTGGTAGGTCAGGCTTTAGAGGAAATTCCTTCCCACTTCTGGAGAAGCCAGAGAGGAAAAACTGAGGCCGAAGCTTCCCTGGTAGAAAGATCTGCTAAATGGAAAGATCTTAAGGTAAAGCTTCTTTACACACGTTGAGGGTAAGTTTTGACTTGTTATCTCAAACTGGCAAGCTACTATCGCAGGAGAGGTAAACACACTTATGTTGATCTATGGCAGCTGTATTAATTGCCTTCTTTGATTATGAAGTAATACTCTCTGTGTAACCAAATTAGCAGGCAGAGATAAGCCCAGGGCAGCCCAAAATTGTTTACCATTTGCTTGGCATGTTCTGCAGTGGCATCTTGAAACTACTGCAGATAGCTTAGCTGATCTCAATGCTTCCCTTCAATTACAGTGGAATCATTAAACGCGTTGGGCTTTTCTATCTCCTTTTATCCCGCATCTGATCTCAGTATTACTTGGGCTTTACAGTAGCAGATTACTGATCAACTTTAGCCAACATGGGTATTCATAGTGATACCTTATTTTTTTTTTCTGAAGTTCTTCAAATACCTTATGCTCTGACAGTGCCTCCATGTAGAAAATTGGGCAAGGTGAAGGGGCTCTTGCAAGTACACATGTGCTGGGAACCGTCGGTGGGACCAAAGCCACAAGCATTAACAGGGATTCATTAAAATCCAGGTCTCCAGTGAATGCTTCGAACTTTCCTTTACCCAGGTGGAATATTATCACTCAGGAAAGTACGTGGGCCCTTAGTGGGCCCGGCTTTCCTAACTCCAGGTAGAGTGCTGGGGACAGTCTTAGGCACCTGACGTTTCTTTTGAAAGAAACATGGCGCTTTCACTTCCAACGTTTCTCTAAACCTAAGTAGTCTATGTTTAGAAACTGTCTGGGTTTTAAAAAACATCAATCTTATGTCTGAAATTGGGAGAAAGCAACCATTACACAGAGCAACTATCACAGGGGAGGAGGACTGAAATGCATGATCCAGTCGATCTCCTATTACCTGAGTCCCAGGCCATCTTCAGTCAGCTGTTGGCTTTCCACAGAACTGGCTGAGTGTCTGAGCTATCTCCAGACTTTGTCTACAAACCCTCAGGAGGCCGGTTTATGGTTTGCCTTCACTTTCTAGAACGTGAGGCCCCTTTTACACGCTCTGCGTCCAGCATTTCTCCCATCGACCTGCTCTCATCCTCCACCCGCTCTGCACTGGGCTTAGCTGAGCGGTGCTGCTTCTTGTTTCTTTCTTCTCCCATTTTGTTTCTGAGGGGTGATTGTTGCAGGTTTTGGCTTCCCTGGAATTGTTTTTAGTGTACACAAAACAGTCCAAATATAAATGTGTGATCTTGCAGAAGCCCCGAATAAATAATGTGTTGAAAAGAATCACCAACACATTTATACACCATCGGGCTATTTCTGCTACTGGGCCCCTTCCAGATGGCAGCTGGGGGTGTGAGGCTCAGCCGGAGCACCTCTTCTCCTGCTGGACACCGCACCCTCTGACGGTGCTTTCTAGTTTTGCCCTTGATTGTCAAGGGAGCTCAGAAATCATCATCCTTCCTATCAATTCCTCCAGCCAAGTTCTTTTCTTACTGATTCCATGATCCTAACTTCACCTTTATCCAGGCAGCATATTAGGCCAAGCTAGTCGGTGAGGATTTACACCTACATGGCTATGTACTTGTATATGTGTGTGTGTGTGTGTGTGTATGTGTGTGCATGACACAGAGAGAGAGAGGTTGTTAAAAGAACATAAACATTTCATCTGAAAAAAAACTGAATAAACTACATCATGATTTTTTACATTGTTCTTTGAAAGTTTTTAATGATTCATGCATAGTGAGATGGATATCTAGCAATAGCAGAGAAGCTAGACTAATGCAAAGATAAAGTGAATGTTACAGTGTGATGGACTAAGCAAAAAGTTCATTTGTTGACGCTTTAACCCCCTATGTGATAGGGTTTGGAGAAGAGGACATTAGGAGTTCAATAGTTCAATCTTCCTAGTCTCTCTCTCTCTCTCTCTCTCTCTCTCTCTCTCTCTGCCCTCTGTCTCTCTTTCACCCATGAGAGGAATACAAAGAACACAAATCATCTGAAGATCATAAAACAATCCTCACCCAGGTCTAACTCACTCTCTACTTGACCTTGAACTTACTGGACTCGAAACTGTGAGGAAAAACTATTTCTGTTATTTGCATGAGCTGCCCGTGTTTACAAGAATGCATACTAGAAAGTCTCTCTGTCACACCTTCTTAGACTAAGTAACGGCAGCTCAGTTCTTTTTAAAGAGGACGTTCTTTGGTCTACCTTGTGTTAACACATGCGTCTTTGGATGATTTTACCATTTTAACACATCCCTTATTTTTCTGACAACTTCCAAGAATTAGCACGTTGAAGAGATGACATTTTGATAGTGTTGGTTTGAAAAGAAAATGATTGCATAATGCAATGAGATAGTCTGTGTGATTTCTTCCCCTGTAGCCCATAAACTTAACTGAAAATCAAGTTGAAAATAAAGGATGCTCTAAGCTGAAGGAGTCACTTAATTGGGACCAGATGCCTCCTTTTAAGGCTTGAAGAGAAGCTGCAAATTTCCTCTCTCCATTTTGCAGTTCCCCGCCGTCACTAGTTCTGTTGTCTTAGGTCCTGCCCTCAAGCCAAAGTCAGTGGAGGAATGGTGTCTTACTCTTCTCTGGCTGCTGAGACAAAGACCTGACACTTAAAATGACGGAAGGAAAGGTTTATTTAGCTCACAGTTTCTGGAGGTTTCATAGTTTGACGCAGCCTAAATTATGTAGCAAGACCTTGGAGCCTTATTTGCTGGGGAGAGAGGATCAGTGTCACTCCTCCAAACATCGCTCTGCCCAAGGCGGCCTCAATCGTAGTCCCCGCCGCTGCCCCGCGCTACAGGGTCTGGAGGAGAAGCTGGGGTGCCACCTTGTCCAGGATGACCCACTCCACACCTCAGAGAGACCGCAGCCCTGGGGAGGGCCACACGGCCGGTGGAACGGTTGGCGCCTCTCTGGCCCCGCCCTTCGAGTCTCGAACCTCGTGCTGTTCCTCCAGCGACATTCGCTCCACGACTTGCATGAGGCTTTGGGGGGACAACTAGAAATAAGCCGTAACAAATGGGAAACGAAGGAAGTTTGCAGGAGTGCCCTGTCCATCCAGACAACCTTTCTCCTTGCTGGTGCTGGAAGAGACAGCGCATCTGCCCAAATTGGGAGAAGGATTCACAAGAGCCAAGTGGGCTGGCGCCACTTCACAGCTCTCTAGAGACCGTCTCTCTGAAGAGGCTGCTGGGCACTGGCTCCGCTTGGCGGCAAATGCTCCACAGAGCACAGAGACCCAGAAGCGATGAACCAAGAGGGGCAGCGGGAGCCTGCATTGCTCGCTGTGAAGTGCACGCACTGGGAGCTGGCTACGGTTGCTCCAGAAAGCGGAGGCCTCCACGCAGTCCCCAAAGACTTCAGGCTGTTCACGCGCAGGGCAAGGGACAGGACATCGCGAGGGCGTTAGTCCAGGGCAGAGTGCGCTATTGGCAGTGAGGGTTAGAGACCCAGAAAGGGGGCGGTTCACATGTTTGTCCAGAAAGCAGAACGCAGGCAGAGTTTAGCAGTGCATGCGTGCCACAATCGTGCTCTCCCTTCGCAGCAGTAGAAGGTGTTCTGGTGGGAGAGAGAAGCCAGCGCACCCCGGAGAGGATCTCCGCCGTAACCTCTGCTCTCACCAGTTTGGGGGAAAAGCAGGGCAAAGGGCTTTAATGAAATATGAGGTGAACCAAGAAATGGAAAGGAGTTAAACATTCAAATCTGCCAGCTCAAACTGCCGGACTGACTAAAAAGCATTCGCTGTCTCCTAATTCCTCTAACACGGCGACTTCTCGGTGGGGTGGAGACCCTCACTGCGGTGCAGAAGTGGCCATTTATTAGGGAAAAAACCCCATCCATCCCTTTATGCCACGGAGCTGCGTGTCGTACGAGTGAGCCCTGACCTGACTCTCAGGGGAGCGTGGCTGAGTCACGCTTCTGAGAAGGAACTCCCACTGGCTGCGAGATCCGCACCCTCTTCAACATGTAGATGTCACTTCTACTCGAAATGAGTCCACTTCTGTGGAAATGGAAGTGACAAAGTTGGGGGTCACAACAGCCTCCAACACGAGTTGAAAGAACAAGAGTGGACCTGGCTGTGCAGGCCCACAGGTCGGAGGAGGAGCCGAGGCAGCTGAGTCAGGGCCGAGGATGAGGCCCTCGGGTCCAGGGCTCAGTGCACAGGAGAGAGGAACGCTTTCCTCACCCGATTAGGTTGTGCAAACTGCATAATTTAATTTAATAAGCACTTACTGTTTTACTAGTTTGTCTCTGAATACTTACTTGCAGATGAGTTCTATATAAATATTAGTCAGATGCCAGTTGCATACCGCTCAGAAGCAGACATGGCAGTCGATAAATACCATAAAATAGGCCCTTAAAATCAACAATAAATATTGGTCCTAGTAAAAACTATGATCTGGTACTAAAATTATTATAGATTTCACTCCATTGCTTTCAGAATTTGACAGTCTAGACTAAATCCTATCCAGCTGCTGTGGAAGCTGAATGTCTTCCCGCTAGGAACTGTGCATTTCTATTTTCATTTCATTCCCACGAGTGCACCGTTGCAGCCCATCGTGACCACTGTCCTCATGTGCAGCTGGTGCGTGGGCAGGACGCGTTCTCATTCCTGGTTTCCACTTCTTTCCCCTCTCCTCCTATAACCTTCACTCTGTCTCTTAATCCCCTTTCCATTTGAGAAAGGTCTACTTTCCTATTTCCTGTTTGATCTTTTCATTTTCATTTATAATTTGAGTGTCTCACATAAGAGAAGCCACATGACATTTAAGATGCCATATCGGATTGATTTCAAATAGCATTAGGGTCTCAAGGTGTATCCACTGTCCTACCAAGGATTCGAGCTTATCCCTCTTCATGGCACAGTAGTACTCCGTGCTATAATGCCACATTTTCGGTATTCATTCACCTTTTGGTGGCCTACGTGCTGTTTCCAAAATGGAGGCATTATTAACTGTCTTCTGTAAACCCGGGTATATATCTGTGAGGTGGTAGCTTTAATTCTTTAGGGAAGATCCCAGAAGGAGACTAACTAGGTTAAATGGAACTTCTAGTTTTACTTTTTTGAGCAATTTCCACACTGATTTCCATACTGGTTATACTAGTTTACATTCTCACCAACAATGTAGGAGTGTCCCATCCCCGCCCCGCCCCATAGCTTCTCTGGCATTTGTTTTCTGAAAATAGCCATTCCTTCTGATAAGACAGTGTCTCAATGTTGTTCTAATTTACAGTTCTCTAATGGCCACAGGAACTAGGCAAGTTTTTATAAACAAAGAAACCTTAAGTGATATAAATGTCATATTGCTATTTATTTGTCTAATTAGTTGCATTTCCAAAAATCTATTTAAAATTCAACATTAAATATTACATGGTTCTCTAAGGAAAAATATCACTTATCCTAAAATCAAAGCAACCTCACAAAAGTACAGTTCTTCATTTTTATGCTTTAAAAGGCCGAGTGTATATTAGGTATCAATCACTTTTGGAGCCTGCCCCTCCTAGATTAGGAACCAGGCAGAATGTTCGTGGAGAAACTCCCAGCTTCTTGCTGTCTCTCATGGAGATGCGGTGAGCAGGGTCATTAAAACTCCTCCGCGTCTGCCCGCCTCGCGGCTGTGCGCCTGCCATTTGGCTGCAGTGGATTAGCCACCATTCTCCTCGGGCTGAATGGAAGGTCACTCTGACCTGCTGCACATTTTCACTTAAGAATCGCTTTTAACAATAAGCCACCAGTGTACTTGTTTCTGGACTGACTTGAGTTTTTGGCACAATATGAAAAGCATTTGGGAAGTATAAGTAAAAGCCTTCCATTTCATAAGAAATAATGGCCTCATTTGCCATGGAAACCAGAGGACTTTATGAAAATGCACTCAACTGTTTGCTGTAGTGAGTCAAAAATTATTCTAAAAATAAGTTGCATTCCTGGCATCTGCTAGCCCGTGCACAAAGATTGCATCGCAGAAGGCTTTCTCTCCTAGATAAAATGTCACGCCACTTGACTTCTTCATTTCTCCTGCAGTGCATGGAAGATGCAGGGACATGCACGCACAGTAGGGTCTCAAGAACAAAGTTTTAATTCAATTAAATTAAATGCCTTTTGAAAGGCAGCAAATAATTTGGATCCTGCCTCTGAAGGCAGAAACAGTGGATGAGAGCAAATATAAGGGTTTCCTTTGGATTAGAATGAATCTAAAACTCTTCTCCTCTTTCTGTACATACATTTTGTTTATGTCAAGATAAAACAATACCATGTCAAATGATGGAGCATTTTACCAAATGGGGTGAGAAAGCAAAGACCCAGAGTCTTAGCTACAAGTGTTCTGTTACGTATCCAGAATAAATGGCTTCTACTGTTCATGTGGACAGACAAGTAGTGAGGGCAGGATGCAGTGGTCTCACCCAGCTGTGCAAACCTGGGACCACGGTGAGGAGTTCACTGATGGGGGGGAAATGCCACTTGTCACCTGTGTCATTGGATAGCCAAGTGGGAAAGGGCAAATACAAAGCCCTACAATGAGGTAAGGTAGAGTCCAGATGGGTTACACTGGCTTGAGATCATAGTCCAAGCAAAAGACACGCCAGATAGAACAGACCATTGGTTCACTGCAAGAGTCATTAATTCAAATTCCACTCAGTAAGTGCTGACCAGGCCCTCTGTGTTGTAGGCAGTTGTCTGCTGCCGCAAATAAAGCAATGACAGATCCTAACCCTCACATTATTTATTGCTCTGTGGAGACAAAAGTGTCTAAGAACTCCTTGGATCTCATTACAAGCAGATAGGAAATTGCTTCCCTAAATGCCACTTGGAGATATGTCGATGAGTTTTAAGGAGGAGGTTGTTACAGAAATTAAGCTCATCGGCTCTATTACCAACAACTCTGAGGGCTATAATGTGCAACTTACTGTCCATTCCAGGATACTGGTCAGCATCAAGCAGTGACTGTTTAATAAATGTCCTGGATCACAACTGGGAACAGAGACTGCCTCCAAGCTCAGTACGCACAGTCGCTGTCTCCATAGATGCAGGATTATGTGTGAAAACTAAAGAGTGATTTTTCTGCATCATTGACCATTGTTTCATTGACAGGATTCCACGGGGCCTTTGTTTTATAATTTCACTGGAAATAACAGTGCTTTTAAATTTAAATAAAAATACAGATGCATAAATATATAAAGAAAAAATATGGTTTAGCTGCAGTGTTTGTCAAAGAACAAATACATCTCAGCTATTAATTCTAGCTCAGTGGTGTAGTATAGAACTTGGGCAGAAATTTTATAGAAGGATTCATGCTTAGCTAGATAACGGGGGACTGTACTTCCAAGCCTGAAAGTCTGTATTCTGAGAACTGAGCTAACACAGGGGGTATCCTATGCGTGGGTGTCACCTAGGCATAGGGGGCATCGAAGACATGTTTGTTGGGTGGATCACTAGACCAATTATGAGCGCTGAGCACCTAAAGGATGGGCTGATGCATTTTGGAGGTGTCTGTGTCCTCTGTTACTGATGTGCCATGTGCCCTTCTTCTTGGAGCTCCCCCCACAAAGCCCACCTCTTAAGGCCCATTCTCATTTCCACCTTTATAAAACACAGTCTGGATGTTGTAAATCAGCCTAGTGGCCCAGAGGGACTGTAACACAGTCAGCACTGCAGGCCTGTCTCTGTCTACTCCAATGCACTGTTTACCCACGAGCTCTCATGCACCTTTCACTTCATCAGCAAGCACACCTCACTGCAAGCGAGCAGGCAGGCGAGCAGGCTGGAACACGGCTGGCAGGACTTATCTCGGAGCCACACCCCTGTTTACCTGTGTTTCCCCTAGAGGCGGAAGGTTGCTCACAGATACAGTTAAATGTTTGTGTTGTATTTACAGCATCCAGGGCAAGTGATGGGCTATCTGTGCTTTCTAGTCCCCATGAAAGTCAGAGTCACTGGTTTTTCTTTTCACATCTATTAAATCCTTCTTTAATCAGTGAGTCAACTGAGGACACTGCAGATGACTCGGGCTTGGATTAGCTTACTACCTGGTTGTCTTACTGAAATCCATGAGATAAGTATCCACTGGTATGGTCAGCTGGACCTGGCCTAAGCCTGGCGACAGGTTTTAGAGAATAGCTATTTAAAAATACAGGAATTGTGGTCAACTAGTCAAAGGGGTTTAAAATTGCACTCTCTAAGCATCTCTCTATTAAAAACTGGAAGCAGTGTTTAATGTATAAATGAGTGTTCCTCTGGTTCCATGCATAGAACTCATAGGCTTGCTTGCTTGCTTTTTTCTTTCTTTCTTTCTTTCTTTCTTTCTTTCTTTCTTTCTTTCT
>NDGN011515430.1:1702-12248 GCA_002564285.1 Tympanoctomys barrerae
AAAAAAAAAAAAAAAAAAAAAAAAAAAAAAAAAAAAAAAAAAAAAAAAAAAAAAAACCTCATTGTAGTCTTGTTCCAAGCACTGCCTTGAAACAGGATGACTCTTCCACACCAGCAGAATCTTACTTCAACGTTTATCTTCATAAGCCCCACCCCAATTGGCATGCAAACCCCTCAGAGAACTCCAGCTTTAAGCTCCTAATTTCTCCAAGCCACCAAAAACATTCTGACCACCAAGCGCAGGTCAAAAAAGCCACACCTACCCTGAGCCACTGCTTCTCTGTGAGGGCGTCGCTGTAGTCCACATCACGGCGCTGGCGAGATCCCCTACCAAAGATTTTCTCTTCCTCCTCCTCACATGTGAGCCTTTCCACTTCGGCATCATCCTTAATAATCCAGGAGGGCAGCTCATCTTCCTCCATTAAGCGAGGCTTGCGCTTTGGATTCCGGGCATCTTCCCTCCGCCGGTCCATGTCCATTCTCTAAAGAATGCATAAAAGTCTTAACCAAAGCGAAGGACAGAACCACAGCACTTACAACTTTTATAAACCCTCTTCAAGGGCTGCAGGGTCCCCTTCAGTCTCTTGTATTCTCATTGACATGTTCTTTCTTTTTTTTTTTAGGGTGTTCAGGGTCTTACCACTAGATCGGACTCACAGGGATTCTCCTGTTTACAGCATCCCAAATGCTGGGATTACAGGCGTGCGCCACCATGCCCAGTCTCATTCGCTGCCTCAGCAGTGACACACAGTATATAGGGAAAGATTTCACAGATAAAAGCTTCCTTTTCTCTGTCCCTATTTTCTGGATTTACTCATGTATTTCAAAACAATCTTCATGAATTCCTCTTCTTAGTCTATGTGTGTGCAAGGTATCCCCTTAGGTAGCAGTCAGAAAATTCAAGATGGGAATGCATTTTAAAATTTAAAATTTATTCATTTCCTGGAAGAAATAAGCTTTTTTATTTTGGGGGGGTACCAGGGATCGAACTCAGGACCTTGCGCTTACCAGGGAAGCACTTATTCCACTAAACTATATTCCTGGCCCAGAAATAAGTTTTTTAAGTACACAAGAGAAAGTTCATTGAGAAAGTACTTTCTTTAGTTCAAGAGGGCTCATACTTTTCATTAAGTAGCAATTAATTCATTAATTAATCAGTATTGGTGAAACCTTGGGGAAAATTGAGCCAAGGTGTCACTGCAGAATAGCTATTCCCTGCTGGGCAGGTGGAAGCATACAAAGGCTTGGATTAGTCAGTTGCCATGAATGAACGGAATTCCCAATACACCATGGACACAAGCTTAGCTCTTAAGAAAATATTATAGCACAAAGAACTAGACCTCCGAGGTCATCTTAACTGACCAAGTTTCATGCAAAATGTCATCCTTCTATAGCCTCAAAATGTCTATATCTTCACCTCAGCTTGCCTTTTAAAACTCACTTCACTTGCAAATAAGCTGAGTTGCACATACTTGGCTTTAAACTATAGCTAAATAATCCGACAGATTAAAAAAAAGAGCAAATAAAACCACCACTGCCGTTCTGGATACCTGACATAGCACTAGCTACAGATACCATTTCCACAATCAAATAGATCGTTAATTACCTTTTCCCTCTTCAGTTCTACTGTACTGAAACAGGGATTGGATATATTTTTTTTCCGAACATGAAGTATCTACCTCTTGAACCCAAATACAACCTTTAGAATCTATATAAAAATTCAAGGTCAAAGCTCCTTAAGCTATACTTCATATTTGGCAAGTATTGTGCTTCTAGGATGGGGTACGGTGAAGTCCCGCTGGTAGATAAACACGGCCATCCTGCTGTCATGGGTTATACTTAGCTCCCCATGCCCTGCTTAATCCAGCCTTCTAATAGTTTGGTATCAGAAATGGCATCAGCCAAACCCTCAAAATTAGCACGAGAAGGATGGTTCATGTACAGGAGGACCCAGGGAGGGCTGCATAAAGCAACTCCCTGGCAGTTACTAGATAACCAATAAAAATGCTTCTCATTAATGTTCCACACTGACATGACAACGTATTTCCACTTTTTTAAAAAATATTGCTCTATTTACATTACCTATACCAAACCCTGTCAAAGTACTTGAGGTATACAACTAGAATAAATATTTTCTGATTTAAAAAGAAAAGTATATGTGTGTGGGTCTCCTTTGAGAAAGACAGATGCAACTGCAGAAGTTTGAAGCCTCTGCAGAGAGTACACTTACACAACTCCACAACACAGTATAAATCTTTTTCTTTCCTTTTTTTTTTTTTGGCAGTACCAGGGACTGAACTCAGGACCCTGCGCTTGCCAGGCAGGCACTTATTCTACTGAGCTATCTTCCCAGCCCCAAATAATTATATATTCTATTATTTTAATAACTTTTTTTGTGTGTGGTACTGGGGATTGAACTCAAGACCTTGTGCTTCCTAGGTAAGTACTTATTCTACTGAGCTATCTCCCTGGCCCCTCAGCTGCTTCTTTAGCCACTACATAAGTACCCTGATCCTTTCTTTTTTCCTGGCTCAGCCCACCCTGGGGGCGGGGCAGGCATGGGGCTAGAAGCGTGGCCCCTGCCTGAGCTTGCCTAAGCCAGTGATTTAGACTGCTCAACTAGCTCCCTGGCCCCAGTACCTGATCTCGAGACCTGATCATACACCTTATACTTACAAGTACAATAATTTTAAAAAGTATGTCTTGCTTCCGTAAAGAACACAGTACCTAAAAGCCCAATGTTTGTATGTTAGCAAAACATTTCAGATATGTATCTTGGGCTGTCAACACTTTTAGGGAAAATTTACGGCTCACCCGATACAAAGATAACTTTCTGAAGTCACAGTTTTAGAAGCAGAAAACAACACAAAAGTTTAAAAAGACAGGTTTTATTTTAAAGCCATTATCTACTTATCTTGTTTATAGTATCTATAACTCTATTAATTTTATGAGTTCTTTTATAATAATTGATAAAGTATTTAAATATTTAAAACCCACAATCTTATTCTAGCTCACATTCTATTCTTGTTTCTCAACGAACCTTTTAATCAGAGTAGCTGGCAGGAATTCAAAATTTATTTCCTGCCCCCTGGTGGAAGTGTTAATGAACAATGAGCCGGCCACAGCCAGCCAGCAGATTAGAAGGTATTAAAAACCGAACAAGACAAAAATCCGTATCATCCCCCAAACGGAAGCCAACCTGAAAGAAACAGACATGAAGATTCACCGAATCAAAATACCTGTACAAATGTGTTCCCTAGCCATTCTTGCCTGTTAGGCGTCTGTTCACTTGGAAATATATTTCCAAGGTAAAAGATTTTGCCTGGGGCAAGCATTCACATTTTTTTCCTAAAGTTTTTCAACTTCTAGGAATATCCATTCCCAAAGTAGAGGAGAACTATTCTTTACCCCTTCCTTTGGGATTGATAGTGGAACTCTTTACGACCTCTGGACCTAACCTAATTTGTATAGTGCCAGGTAATTTCTCCTGCATCCTGAAAATATCTGAGGCCATACTAGCGCAGAATCATTGCTGATCAATGATCAGGCAGGGAAGCTGAGGGGCTCTTGACCTAACGCCACTCCCTGTTGTCCACATTTTAATAAATTCCTGGAGGAGGAGGATCTCTACTTCCAAATTGTGTCCCCAGTCTCCTGAAGTCGAGTGTAATCTAGAAACATGGTGACCAACAGTGAGAATTCAGAAATTCAGGTTATATAGAGACTGTGTGTTGGTTACGTCTTCCGATCGTCCTTTCTCTCCAAAATGACTTGACCCAGGTAAGGCAGCTCTTGGGGAGTAGGGGAGGACAGGAGGAGCACATATTCAAGGCTAGGAGTTAGTTTAGGGGTGACTGCTATTGCTATCTCAAGTTTCCCAAGAAAGAGTTAAAGGTCTTTTTATCATGAATCATTAGGTGTGACACAATCAGTTGTTCCCCAGACAAAAATCACAAAACTCCAGCATCCACAGAGCCAGAGCTCCATTCTCAGATTGTTTAGGCTAAAAAGGTGGAAATTGCAAACCCACGGGGTCATATTTGGCCCACAGTTGTGTTTTGCTTGGCCTACAATGTTATAGTAATTTTAAAGCCCTGAATTTAGTTGCAAATACTCTGAAATCCTGAGACTGCATATAAAAACGGATTTCCAGCTTCTCTTGCAAATTTGTGATTTCTGGCTACATAGTTCGCACATTTCTACCTTGTCGCTTTGTCCCGAGAATCAGCATCTTCCAGCCACTTACCCACGCTGCTTGCTTTGTTTGTACAGGCCTCTTACCTGAGATTGAAGGGCATACAAATCTAGGGCTTTTGATTTTAGGGTTCTGTAGCTAAAGCTATGACTTGCATTTGTTCACTCCCTCCACAACCAAGTTCAATGTCTTTGACAAAGATCAAAATGATCAAAGACACTGGAGGGAACCTCTGAGCTCTATGTGTTCGAACCCATGCGGACATATTTACAAAAGTCTGAAGTCTTGTAAATATCATCATTCATTCAGTAGCTGTTTATTAAGTGACAGCTACATGCATTGGACTCATCCGGCCACTGAAGATACAGAGTAAACAGAAGAACAAACACGTAGGAAACTCCGCTCTGTGAGGTGCTGCACGGCCTTCTCTCACCTACCAGCTTTCTCCCCTCAAGCCCTGGCTTGCAGCATGCCACATGGATAAATATAATGCTGGTTTCCACAAAATTACACATGCTATGTATTATGGAACTTCAAGGTTGAATGTGGGTATTACATTCTTAAAGGCCAAAGTTCTTTTACATCTACTTTGTTCCAAGAAAATCCAGGCATTTTTGCTCTTTATACACCTTCCTTGATCTGCATTGCATGGCTTAAGCTGGCTTTCAGCAATGAGGAGAAGAGGCGCACCTGTGTCATGTGGGGTGCTGTGGCCCGCCTGTCCCCACTGGATCATGTTTGCTTTCATTGGAAGGAGGCAGCTAGGACACAGGTGTGTGCTCCAGTCCTCCATGAGCTACACAGGCATCCCGAATGGTGCTGGGCTGGGGCTAGAGATGCACTAGGCGTGAGGGGATACCGGACCACATGGCCTGCCCAGAGATTGCAGCTGCTCCTCAGCTCTGGCCAACTGCTTCTCTACAGTGTTGGGACAGATGCTGCCCAATCTCATTTTTAAAAAAGAAGCCAGAATTCAAGATTCTTTTTATGTTGGCAACAAATGCAAAATTTTAACAAACGCTATGCGGGCCAAACAAAATACGTCTGCAGGCTAAATCCAGCCAGTTTGCAGAGTCTGAATTGAAGGAAGGCACAGGCTTCATAGTGAAGTTCTGCCAGGGCACACAGGCTCCAGGCATCTTAGTTAACAGGAAAAAAAGGGGTGGAGGAGGAAGGCAGAAGCTTGTGGTGATTTTCTGAAACATTACCATAAATAGGTCAAACTCCTCTTCTCGCCGAGCAATCATTTGGTTCAGAGTCTCATCGTCCGGCACTTCATCTTCTTCCTGGGTTAAAACCGAATGATAGAATAGGCATCAGGAGAGAGGCTGGGAAGCTGAGGGAGGCATGCACCCATAAGGGGGATCTGTCTTGCACTCCAGAAGGGTTCTAGTCCTCAATCCAAACAGTAAAGAAGATTCCCAAATTTAGTTCTTGCCATTCATATTTTGCAAGCTATTCGTATCATCTTCCCAGAACAAAATCTATAAAGGGAGGAAATGCAGTGTATCCTGAGACAGGCCAGCTCTCCTGGGTGTATATCTGTATTCTGTTACTTTTATTTTATTTATTTATTTATTTTTGCAGAACCAGGATTGAACTCAACCCTTTGCGCTTGCCAGGAAAGTGCTTATTCTACTGAGCCATCTCCCCAGCCCTCTATTCTTTACTTTTAAAGCAAGCTGCTCAGTAGCCCCCTGCCTCAGTGACCTCATGTGTGAGACAGGTGCGACATCCACTTCACGGGGAGATGTAAAACTCACACAAGGAAAGCCACATGAAAAAGCACTTCAGGTTAATTCTTTTAACTTCACTGACCTTATACCAAATATTAATACTTCTTTTCTTTTTTTGGTGGTACTGGGGATTGAAGTCAGGACTTTGTGCTTGCCAGGCAAGCACTTATTCTATTGAGCCATCTCCCTGGCCCCAGTACTTCTTTTGAAAGCCTTACAAAATGTTTTTTAAAAACCATGAGCATACAGAACTTTGTGAATAAATGCAGTGTAAAACCTAAAAGCCTCATGTGATAAACATATAACCTTTAAGGTACATTTAATGGATACATTTCAGTACGTGCTACTATTGCTAAGGGGTACGGCTGTAGGTAACATGATTCAAACACAAAAAGCCCTCAGAACTGCACTGAATTAAAACAATTTAAATGAAGCAGAGAAAGCAGTCATACAAGGTCTAAAACTTTCACTTCTAAACAAAGGCAAGTTATCTCTCTGCTAATTCCTCAGGAACTAACAGTTCTCAACAGTTCTCAGAAGCATTATGCTCTGACTTACACACTTATACGAAATGATTCCAAAGGTTGGGCAGATACGACAGGGCTTAGTTTCCAGAAGTATTTTTATCATACACTGAGTGGGCTTGTTAAAAATCAAGTTGAAGAAGTTCAGTGTGTCAGCAGAGGGGCGAGAGAGGAAAACATGGAACTTCAAGCAGCCAATTACACAAATCAAATGTTCAAAATGAGGCAAGTGTGTTACAAAAAGAATGTGAGGGAACCGGAAGCCTAAGTGAGAGGACGATGTCAGTTCCCAAGATAACGTCTGAACGCACTGCAGGGACTTAAGAAGTGCTAGAAATGAATGCAATTCAATAAAGCAAAAAGCCTATGAATTGAGATAATAATTACTGCTGAGAAACTCTCTATCTTAGTTCACCTCTATATTGATTAAAGCCAATTTCTCTAAATATTACATGTCATCTGACAAAGGCAGACCAGCTAAAGACTGGGGCCAGACCTCACCGTGCCAAGCACCTGGTTAGTGCCTCCTCAGGTAAACAGATGCTCTCCTTTGCTGTCCCTCTTGCTAGAACAATGCACCCCGCTCACCCCTACACAGTGAGTCCTGAGATGACCCCAAGTCCAAGCTGACAGGTAACCTGCCCACAGTGAACCAGGCTGCTGGAGAGCCAAACACCTGGGTGGTTTGCAATAAAATCTTCCCAAGCTCTCTGTACCCTAGTGCTTTGTGGGGTATCAGCTGGGGTAGCAACAGCCGGTGCTACCCCTGAGAGTCAGGACCAGAGCTCCGAGAGCATCCCTCAGTATCTCTAGTTGGCTTCACAACAGGGCACAGGCCCCGAGAGCGTGCTAAACATTTGTTTGACACGCTGGTGCCCCGAAAGAACCATGGAGCCCCAACAGGGCTGCCCACAGCTGGAGGCAGCTGGTAGGGGACTCAACAGCAGAGTCCACCTGGAAGTCTGCAGGCCTGGGACACATCAGTAGCTTCTTGTGGCTTAGGGAGACTAGAAAACTCCAGCTGCCTCACATGCAACCTAACCCTGGTCAGGCAGCATTTTCCTAAGGCCTGCAAAAAAGCAACAGAGTAAAAATGCAGCGGGGCCTCCTGGCTGTGAACCAGCTGTGCCCGCACCGGCTTTGTGACAGTAGGTACACCCATCACAGTGTTTCCTTGAAATGGCCCGTCAGCATCAGCCTGAGCCACCTGACAACCTGCTGCTAAGAGTGCAAAAAAGATTTCATTTCGTGACTCTGAAATGGTGGATTATTTGACACGAAAATCTTTAAATACATATGGACGTGTGACTGCACATGCATGTGTATTTTTTATCATTTTCAGGAAACTCAAAGATAACTAATCAGACACTCATGGCTGACAAATTAGGAGCCTTCATATCACAGCACTCTTCGATTTCAAAAGGATTCATTTTAGGATTCCTTAAAATATCAAGCCCTGCTCCATATTTAGATTCCTTTCGGAAATGGAAACTGTGCAGGATTTTTAAAAAGAATTTGGTTTTCAATTTACAGAAGAGTCAAAAGCACATATCCTACTTCAAACAAAAACAAATCAAATTGCCTGGAATATTTGTAACAAAACTAGTATTTTGTGTAAATATTTAATGTAAATTTATGCTTTAATTTATAAATATGAGTGTACAAAACCAAATTTGTCCATCTAGCCAGGTTTATGTTAAGAACTAGTGCTGGTATTTTATACAGTTTTGTCAACCCTAGAAATATATTTTAAAACCTATTTCATGTCAATTTTTATGTGACCTTTTGGAAGAGTTTTTTGTTGTTGTTTTTTTGGGGTTTTTTTTTTTTGCAGAACTAAGGATTGAACTCAGGCCCTTTTGCTTGCCAGGGAACAAGGAAGCGCTTATTCTACTGAGCCATCTGCCTGGCCCAACTACTCTATGATTGAGCTACATCTCAAGGCATAAAATTAATATACAGCATAAAGTGAATAAAGTTGGCAATTAAAAAAATAAATGATAAACCCAAAGAGTCTCTGAAAAGAAATATAGTCCATATATTCTTCATACCATGTTGGTAAATAGAGATTTTTAAACCTGTGTTGTTTGCAGCTGTAGGTCAGCTTCCTTTTTCAATGCTGAAGATACAAGAACCCAGGCCCTCGTGCTTGATAGGCAAGTGGCCTACCACTAAGCCACATTGATAGCCCTTTGGTCAGCTCTTCAAGAAAAATTTTAAATGGAGATAAAGGTCATGTTCTCCAAGTACAAGTATGGCTAAGTGAGCTAAAGAGCGATGTGAAAGCTTATCCTACAGACGTGGTGAAGCGCTGTCCCCTCTGATCAAAGGCAAGAGAGACAGAGGGCTCTGGAGGATGAAGGAAGAGAAGGCAATGTGGGATATTTCTAGATTTGTCTAGTTTTCTCGGGCTGTTTTTGTCTGCCAAATATCGTCCTGCAGTTCCACAGCAATCCTACAGGAGGCAGCATTTACAATACAATACAGCACACTTGGCAGTATCTCTCTGGAAACATCCACAGGCCAAGCCTTAAAGGCCCCCTGGCATTAGCTTTTAAGACAGTCATTTGGATAACTTTCAGAGGCTTTCTGTGCTTGGGAAATAAGATAGCAGCTAATTTATTCATTTTAATTAACACCAGCTCAGGAAATTCTTTAAAGAACAAAGAGGTTATTCTTAATCCTAGAGAGACAACAGGTCACTGATTTAATAAACTCAACTTCCTCTAATACCTCATTTTCCTCTTCGTGCTCCAATATGGCCTGTAGGAATGCTCTCCGCTCATGGCTTGAAGATTTCTGATCGAACATGCCGGCCTGGATAACTTTCTGATCTACGTTCAGCTTGTACTTTGCAGCTGCAAGAATCTTTTCCTCCACGCTGTTGACGGTGCACAGTCTCAGCACCCGGACCTCGTTCTGTTGACCAATGCGGTGCGCCCGGTCTTGTGCCTGCAGATCCTGTTTGCAAAAGCAACACACTGTGAGGTCTGCGGTGCCTGGATTAGCACAGCAAACAAGTCCTGGCCCAAGAGGCACATGTAGGAAGGCTATTTAATCCTCCTTCACTAAGGTAAGATCTGGCTTACATTTTAAAAATATACAAGTTACTTTCTTTGGAAAAAATTCAAGGTCATCCCTAGTTGAAGAAGCTTGGTTTAAATTAACCGAGCCAACTGAAATAACATCTCTGGTTTTGACACCCAGGTCTCAAAATATTTTTATTTGCCCTTAGATTTACCATTGAAATTGGTCTGTACCTACAACAAAAGCCAGTACTTCTGATGTCAGAATTATGGTTTAGACATTACCTACAACTACTTCTAAGCTATAAGAAGCACTTTCTTTTCACGTTGTATTAACAATGATTTTTACAATTACGTCGATTGTACAGATATACATTATACACATAGGCACATAGCCTACATCATATATAACACATATATGAGAGAGACTGACAGACAGATGGACAGACAGATAGAGGCTGCTCAGCTGGCCAACATCCTGGGACCAAATTCTATCAAATGCTCAATCTAAGGGGCCAGGAGTATAGCTCAGCAGACTAAGTGCTTGCTTAGGTAAGTACAGGGGCCAGCGTTCGATCCTTGGCACAGCATGCTGTGCTGGCCCCACCCCTGGGCATGATGAGCTGGCAATGGAGTCTGCGCATGGTGGCGCATGCCTGTAATCCCAGCACTAGGGAGGCAGAAATCAGGAGTATCACTACGAGTCCAAGCTGCATAGTGAGACCCTGCACACACACACACACACACACACACACACACACACAAAATAAAATTTTTTTTTTTAAAAAAAGCTCAATCTTTAATTTGGAAAATGAAAAGGATTGCTTTTGGGGTACTAATCTGGTGACATTTGAAGATAGAAATTTGGCATGATGAACCAAAATGTTAAAAAATTAGCTCTGGCACTGATTTAGAAATTTCACCTTTATGGGCCAGTGAGATAGCTCAGCCGTCTAAAGTGCCTGCTTAGGCAAGTTTAGTCAGGTACAGGGGCCCTTGGTTCAATCCTCAGCAGCACATGCTGTGCTAGCCCCACCCTCCGGGCAGGGCTGAGCTCACCAAAAAA
>NDGN011515442.1:13757-23963 GCA_002564285.1 Tympanoctomys barrerae
AGAAACACACTTAACTCAAAAGGACATTCATAGGCTTAAAGTCAAAGGATGGAAAACAATACTACATTCCCCAACACCTCAGAAAAAAGCAGGGGTAGCAATCCTGTTTTCAGACAGTCTCAACTTCAAACCAATAACACTTTAAAGTTATTATCATTAGGGCCAGCGAGATAGCTCAGCAGACTAAGCACCTACTTAGGCAAGCTCAGAGACCATGGTTCGATCCCTGGCACCATATGCCATGCCAGCCCTGCCCCCAGGCATGGTGCTGCATGCCTGTAATCCCAGAACTGGGGAGACTGAAAACAGTAGGATTACTATGAATCTGAGCTGTGTAGTGAGACCCTGTACCAAATACACAACATTATCACATTTAATTGATTTCACTAAAATTTAGGCAGTTTTCTGATGTGTTTAAATGTTTTATTAAAATTTGGAATTCTTGAATTTTTCCAGATTTGAAGCTTTCTTCTTTTTTTTTTTCGATTTGAAGCTTTCTCTTGGCCTATTCTTACAAATACAATGTAGTGACTCAGAACATACAGTACTATTGAAAGGAGAAAAAAAATTCACTGTAGTTGAGTTCATGACACAAAAATTTCAAACCACAGGGGTAAACCAAGACATCACAGGGCAGCATCAGCAGCTAAAACAAGCAGAGAAGCTTACATCCCTTCGAATAATAGAAAAGCCCCAAAGTGATTTCTTTCCAACCCTAATAGAGTATCAGAGGAACAGATTTTCAAATTTACTGGATGACTGGCTCTCAAAACTCTTATTACATATATAAACTCATATCTCAAATAAAACATTCCCTAAGATTTCAGGGTTTTTTTTTTCAGTACACCTGATACAGTTAAAATAAAGAGAAACAATTTGCAGTACTGGCCCGAACACTTTATTGAAAAATATAAATGAATTGTAACATGTTCTGATTCACTAGCATCTTTTGCTACCTATAAGAGAAAAATATGAGGCTCATTGTAAAAATTCTGCAGTAAACTACATTTTAAAGTTAATGTACTACAATGAAACTTTTGGCTAGTTTCACTGAGGGGACTTATACAATTCAATAATTGCTAGATTTCTTTAAAGACAGAATAGTTGTTTAGATAAATGTAGTGGGCTCTTGACCAGAGGTTACCGGCATGAATCAATACATTGCAATGTGCATTCAGTCCATATTGTATTTCAGTAAAAGGTGCTTGAAATTCAGTGCGCCACTTTCCTATAAATCACAGACAGAAATTACATTAAAACAAAGTCCTATGATTTGAAGTAAAAAAAAAAATCAATAGAATTCTCCACCAAAGATAACATGATGAAATACTTTTAGACATATATAAGAAAAAAGATGATCTCTATCATTGCCAGTCATGTTTAATATTTTTGTTTCCTACGTGCTAGTTCAAGTTAGAGCCTGTTGGTGTGCCTTGGTCCACACAGACAACCTTATAAATACACAAGTGTGTACACTGGGAGGAAAGTCAACCATCAGATCTTCATTATAAATAAGGAAAGTAGAAAATCGAGGGAGCCAGAAAGTAAGAAATTCTTCATTTTTCTAAGGTGGCAAGGAAGGCGTTTGTTGGTGTGGGAGGAGAGATACTTTCCGGAAGGGAGCTACAGGCATTACCATTAGGGGAATTCACCCCAGAATTGTAATTGTGGTGAACTGAAATTATATTTTAGTTTTATGCCATGTATATACATATTCAGTACAGGCTTGAAATTCACATTTGCTATTGCATATTAACGCACACGTACACATTATTGTATATTATTCATACACATCATGGATTCCCAACATTCTTGCTTGCAAAACATGCATGTGTAGCTGCGGCCCAGAAGCAGTCAGCAGTTCTGCAACCATGGTTGTTATGGGCAGGAGCTGCTGTATTTGATAAATTGAGTGATGTTCAACGACCTAAATTGGGGCTTCGAGTATGTGGATACATGCATGATTTCATCAACAGAAAATAGGCCAAATTTATTCTTTATTCCACCACAGCTGCAAAACCTCCTTTCACGTGTGTGTGTGTGTGTGTGTGTGTGTGTGTGCTCATGACTATAAAAATAAATGTACCATTAACCTGGAAAACAAATGAACCATAAGGTGGGGTGCCATCAAAACAGACATGAAATGGATTAAATATTAAACTCCAGACTGGGACCCACTTTGTGTCCCTTTTCAATTTCCAGCAATACATTAGGATACACAGTAAATTCCCCGAGGACGTACAGCATTGCCTGTCCTTTCCATGGTAACTGAAGCACAGTGAGAACAAAGACTCTTGTCTCAGAGAAGTGTGCTTCCTAACATTATCTCCTAAATATTTAATACATCCTGAACTAGAAAGTTCTGTTGCTTTCTTAAAAATTCTGTGGCTACCTGCAGAAAGGAGGCTCCTGTATAACATCATCAAAGTCTAGAACTGTCAAAACAGCCAAATGAGTCTCTTTCATTAAATTGCAGTAGGGTACAATTCAATGCCACTCACTGCGTGGACATCACTGAAAACATTAAACCTTAAGTAGATGTAGCTTTTTGTTGATATTTCTAAAAATGTGAGCTAAATTGTCACACATTACGGAGTTGAAAAGTGGTTTCTGCCCTCTGACATCTTAGGAAAGGCTCCAAGCAAGTGGCTTCTGCTGCCTTCGATGCAAACGCAGGCATGCCTGCGAGCCAGACATGCTTTATTCTAAGCAAAGAATTCATGGCTACACAGAAATTGAACACTTTCTGGAAAGTGATCCCTAAGACATGAAGAGGAGTATTTGGAAGGTCATCTGTGCCAAGCAGACAGACACCAAACCTACCATGAGCCACGGACAGCAGAGAAATGGGCAGGTACTGCCACGTGGGGAAGCACTGCAATTTTGCAATGAAGAGGCTGAGGCAGGAAGGTGGGTGAGCTTTTCCCGAGCCAGTAACAGGAGACTGGCTCTTCTGAGCACCACTCCTCAGCCCCTTCTGCCTTGTCTACGAGTCTAACAGGAGTAGAGGAAAGAGAAAATGATACACCCACACGTAACATACAGCTCAGCTTGTGCCACATGTTATGTAAACGGCAGGGTTTTTCTTTCAACTAGAATTACTTGAAACCTATTTTTTAATTGTAATAATCATGCCTTATTTTAAGCTACAGTGAGTTAATTTTTGCTAAAGTTGATATTTGTGATGAGCATCATGTGACACTACCTGGCACCTGCTACATGCGGGCTCATGTCTTTCCGTCTGTCTGTCTTTGTCTCTCCGTCCTTCCTTCCTTCCTTCCTTCCTTCCTTCCTTCCTTCCTTCCTTCCTTCCTCCCTCCCTTCCTCCCTCCCTCCCTCCCTTCCTCCTTTCCTCCCTCCCTCCTTCCTTCCCTTCCCTTCCTTTTCTTCCTTCTTTCCTCCCTTTCTTTTTTCTCCCACACTGCAGTCTCTTGCCATTAGTCTTTCTGTTGATTCCTACCCTCCCTCATCTTCTGTCTCATTTCTCCCACTGTTTTCCTTTCTCTAGTGAAGGCCATTTATCCCATCCTGGTCACTCTAGGCATGTGCTTAGCCTTCCTTCTGTGGCCACTCCACCCTCCACTCCAACTCACCCTCCACACCCTCCACCACCGACTTCACCCTGTCCGATAACGTTTTCCTATTTTCAAAAGTTCACAGACTTCTATTTGAGAAGTTCACAGACTTCTTTGTTTCTATGCTCCTTCCACCAAAGTAGTGTCTTTTGCCAATTAATTTTAGTTTCCTACAAGATAAACTCATAAGTCATAAGTTATATCATAAGATATAAAAATACAGTAGGTTCAGGATTTCTGGAAACTCTTCTAGATCTTTCTAGATGATGTCCAAATACTGCATTTTAAGACATAGATGGGAACATCTTTAAGGGTGTTTCACAAGCAGTAAGACCAGCTGAAGCAAACTGAGAACTGTAGACGGTCCTATTACACCAAATGTATAGACTACTCCATCTTAATGTAGTTATTAACTTTATATAGACTTTTTTTGTGAATTTATATGTGTATTTACAGGGTCTTCAAGGTCTCACTACAAAGATCAGACTCGTAGTGATCCTCCTGTTTTCAGCCTCCGAAGAGCTGGGATTATAGAGGTGCACCACCACACCCAGCTTCAGTGGCTCTTTCAGTGCACCCCAGGGACAGGGCCGGCCTCGCACACTGGGGATTGAACGCGGGCCACTGTGCCCTGCTTATGCAGGTGCTTTAGTCTGCTGAGCTATCTGGCTGGACCTTCTGTATATCCATTTGCAGCAAGGAAGTTAATTTTGAGCAAAAAATTATGAAATACCTTGAAGCATTTCATTTTAAATTATGCTTTCTCATTTAATAGGTTACTAATTAAAAAGAAATGATTTGCAGAAATAAAGTTAGATTGCATGTTATTATAATGGACTATGTTGTCAGAATTTTAGTTATTAAAGACTTATCAAACTGAAAGCAACTAAGAAAATTGGAAATTTATACAAATGTAAGCTTTTGGTTACCATGACCACACCCCCTATTTGTCAGCTGAATTTTGGCTTAAATCTTGGGGGTCAACTTTATAGCACTATAATTTTGGTCTATGTAGCAAATTTCTTTAAGCTCTGGTTTTTTATTTGTAAAATAAAAGAAAGTGAAATTTGTCTCTGATGAATATTATAAAAAATGAATTAGATTACATTTTTAAAGTAGTAAGCATACTGTGTGGCAAATGGAAACATTTTAGCAAGTGACAGGTTTTCTTATATGTCATAGAGTTGGCCCTTTACAAGAAATACTGTAATCACTACTACTCACATCATTTTGGACTTCAGGAGACAAATCCACACTTATGGAGAGGAAAGAAAGAATTCTAGGTAAAGAGAAGAACTTTCCATTGCAACACTCTTTTATCCTCTCATTTAGAAATGTATACTGCATGACTCAATTGAGAACTCATCTCCTATTATTTTAAACAATGTTTGATTGGATGCAAACTATCTTCTAACATCCACTGAAAGGACAATCCAAACTCTTCAATTATCTTTTTTTCACGTACATCTGAAAAGGTATTTTGAGTGCCTGAAAGGCCATAATTCTTTTTCCTGAAAGTTTTGAATTCCATCTGATGAAGTTATTATGCTTTGCGGAGAGGCACCATGTCACAGAAACAATAGCCTAAATTAACCTCTCGGTGCCTTCAGTCAGGTTCTTTCCTTTCCTTCAGGAAAGTTAATTTAATGCTTTTGAAAGAAGCAAGATTGGCAGGGACAGAGAATTAAGGTCTTTACGTCACAAAATAGGCACTGACTAAGATAAGTGGCAATGTTCTTAAAATTGTGGGGTACAGAATCCCAGGCACATTGAAGGCAGTCCCACCTTGAGGGAGTGGCAGCCATTGAGTCTTTCTAGAACACACTGCCCAGGGAGTCACCTTAGGGATCACAATCAGGGCCATTCAGCATGTTGTTTGTTTATAATTTAAAAAAAAATACCATCATCAATTCTTGTATACTATTTGTGATAGAAATTGGAGCACCCTTGTCATCTTATATGGAGGAAAGAATTTTGTCAGAGTAATTACTGTCAAAAGTTTCAAACTGTGCAATTTCACTCTAAAATCATTTTTTAGTCAATGAATACTTCTTAGGGGATTATAATCTATCAAAGTTTTACTTTTTCTCTGGGGCACTGGTAGTCAGACAGGAACTAGCCCTTCGTTCATGGAGCTAGTTGGAAGGAGATAGGAAACAACAACAACAACCCCATTAGACACTTAAAAGATTATTTCAGCACTGAAATCATAGTCATTTTATTTGTGCAAGCACACAGGACTCTGCCTTTAAAGGTGCTGAATTTGCTTCATTGTATTCTGTTGCCTTCCTAAAACATATATATATATATATATATATATATATATATATATATATATATCATGAGGATTGCAGTTTGTTTTTACTGGAATCTGCAATTTATGTTACAAGTCTTGTTTAGCTAGCAGCAAATGTGGTGAAACAACCAAAACATAGTCATAAGATAGAGAAAAGAAGGGTTCAAAAGTCACAATGCTAATTGTGGTGACACCAAAAATCATCATTCTGAGGATAGGCTCTAAAGCCAAGAGTTACGGTACTTCTTGAATTAGTGGCTTTTACTCTGGTCTTGGACAAGCACTTGGACTAATTTAATCAAATACAACAGTTGTTAATGTTGTTCCGTACAAGAATCCAGATTAATCTTCGAGAATTCCTAGATTTGTTGCTCAGTAAGCTTGAAGTAAAGGAGTGCTCGGGGATTCTCAGTGGGCTCTTAGGCAGACACTGGTGTTCCAGGGAAGAAAAATGTCATATATGTATAAAATTTGGGACAGTAAGACAAACATGTTAAGGAAGTCAGATTTCAATACCAGGGTCAACAGAAAGGAGTAGAGCGCAAGAAGGGTGTCTTTTCTGGAGAAGAAACAACAAAATCAAAGTCTCAGGAAAGCAAAGCAGAGCGCCTTTGCCTGTCACAACAAGTGCATGTAAGCTTGGCTACCAGAGAGGACGCGTTGCGGAAGCGCCCACAAGAAGCAGGGCTCTGTGCAGCCTTGCGCCACGCGCTCCTTGCCTGCACCTGACAAACTGGGAACTCTGATTCTGCCTTCTGAATCTCTCTTGACTTGTTTCTGATCTGACCTCACTTCTGGCCATCTCCATCTCAACCTGAGGGCCTCGGCTTCCCATGCTGTCTCCAAATCACTGTCTTCTCTAGATCCGTTCTCTCTGCAATCAGAGGGCTTGTCTAAATTGAGACTCGGATGTAAGCACGCTGGGCTTTGAGGTGAGCCCAGCGCAGGGCTGAGAGAGGATGCCCCCGCGCCGTCAGGAGGCCGGGGGAGATCTGCACCCCAGCGTTCCTGTGTAATTGTGGTGCTACTTAGTGTGCTCCTTGGACAGTCTGATCCTCAGGTTCCTCGCAGGGCAGTTCTGTGAGTTAAATAATGTGTACAAGAGGCCAACACAGAGGACACTCAGTAAATATTACCAGTCAGCTCAAGGTCGAACTTCCTTCTGTAGCTGCTTTGTATTGAAAATTCCTGTTCAATTCTTACACCTTTTGTCTCACAAATTTTAGATGTTCTTTGGGGGAAGAATATTTTTTACAGTTACAGTGTTCTCAAATTATCCATTTGGTCTGTTGTCCTTGTATTCTCCTGACCTCCTTCTATTAAGAATTAATCTGAATTTTTAGTAAAGGTTTATATGTGACAAGTAAAATCAATGAACACAAAGCACAATAAAAAATTGAACAAAAACAGATATGCATGCTCCCGTTTGAAGAATAATCCTTAATATTTTGAGTAGTACCAGGACTATCACCCCATTGCCGGAGGAAATCTGAGTGAACTTCATGCTTAACTGTTACTTGGTTCACCTCTAAAATTGGTGTTACAGAGGCAGACATTTTGTATTTTCAATGCTTTTGGGGAAAGCTGTCACAGATAAAAATTTAAATAGAATATTCATCTTCTTGGTAAAATTAGAGTTTTAATCTCCAAGTCTGGGCAAAAGTAAATTCAGATTGATATAGATTCACTCCACAGACATCAATAATTTTCCATTATGTTAAAATCAATCTCAATTTTACAGGCAAGCAGCAGTTTCAAGTGAAAACCTCAAAGGTTTGTGTTGTACCATAAACATTCTTATTTTGGATCTTTGCAAATCTAAGACAATACAGCTGTATTGTTATGGCTTGTGTGTATTTGCTCCCCCCAAGCCTCATGTAGTCATGGAGATGGAGTTCTATAGTTTGTGATTAATTCATGATCCAAGGTTGGGATTATGGGTGTGAGTGCTGCTGGGATTATGGACATGGGTGCTGCTGGGATTATGGGCGTGGGTGCTACACCCAGCCTGGGGTGGATAGCCTACATGTAACATAGGAAAGACAGAGAGGCAGACTTGCTCTCTGGAGCCATTGTTACTGCTGCTCCTCCCTTGCTCTCTGCTCTTTGCCTCTGCCAAGAAAGTCTGTTCTCTTTACTGTGCCTTGCTGCCTTGGAGCCAGCTGAGTATGGGCTGAAATCTCCAGTAACTGTGAGCTAAATAAGCCTTTCCTTCCTTCATTTTGGGTGTCAGGTATTTGTCCTAGTAAGGAGAGATGAGTAACTGAGACAGGTACATAATGTAACCTTGAGGCTTCTAATCCCAGAAAAATTCAGTTCACACATTTGAACTAGCTAGCATGCTTCATTTGTATGTAGACTCAAAAAGGAATTTTTCAAACAGTTTTTATTTATTTCCTTGGTACAGGGTCTCCTTATGAAGCTAAGACTTGTAGTGCTCCTACTGTCTCAGCCTTCCAGCACTGGGATTATGGGCCTGTGATAGCAAGCCTGGTTTTCATGGTTGGCTCAGCAGTACACCAGGGATTACAGGGCTGGCACATGATGTGGTACTGGAAATTGAACCCTGGTCTTTGTGTTTGCCAGGCAGCTGCTTAGAATGCTGAGCTATCTCCCCAGACAAGAAGGAAATTGAAAAATAAATAAGTAAATAAATTCTAAGGGATAGTTAAAAACATATATTCACCACAAAAACTGATTAAAACATATGTAATTATCTGGAAGGGGCAACTACTTATAATGTTTTGTATATGCAACACTAATTTAAAAAAAAGAGGGTTGGCCAGATTGCTCCTCAGATTAAAGTACCTGCTTAGGCAGATGCAGGGGCTGGGGGCCAGGGGTTTGATCCCCAGTGTGCTCTGTCAGCCCCGCTCCTGAAGTGCGCTGAGACAAGACTGAGACTAGGCATGGTGGCGTGAGCCTATAATTCCAGGGATTGGGAGGCTGAAAGATAGGAAGGCTCACTACAAGTCCGATCTGTGTAGTGAGACCCTATAGATCCTGTACTAAATACACTAAAAAAAAGAAGAAGAAGAAAAACCTTAGAATTATTCTCTTCAAGTTTCCACATCCATAAAATAAAATCAACAGGCTCAGCCTTGCCTTCAGAATACATAGCACAATTAAAAATTGCTGTCAGTGTAAAAGAACACCTAATGTGGGCATGCCAATCAAATATATTGTGAGATCATTTTATACTGGAAAAAGAAGACAAGCCATTGAGTGTCTTTGTTAATTGGTTTGAAAATCCATAATTCTTCTGTCAGAACTAAGCACTCCCCAGTGTCCCCAGGAGCCTGGCACAGTGCTGATCACAGAGCGGATGCTCAACTCTCAGCCTCAGAGTGGATGCCTTCATCTCCTGGGTAGTCTATCTGCTCTTCCTTATGTAGCCAAGCAGATGGGAATTTAGAGGAAGTGATTTGTTCTGCCTCATATGAATCTGGTCCAGGCATAGGCAGGTGGAAATGAGAAAATTAAAGTCAGAGTAAACAGGTATACCTCACTGATTCTGCAATTATTCATATTTCTCTCACACTTTGGATTATTATCTTTGGAGAGGAGCACTTAAGTAAAGAGCAATGTTCAATGAGTGACATTCATAAATGTCATAACTTCTTTATAAAATGGGTATGATGCTAGGTGTGGTGGCGATTGTCTGTAGTCCCAGCACTCTGAGGACTGTTGCAAATTCAAGACTAGATTTGGCTACAAAGAGAGCTCAAGGCCAGCCTGAAATGCATAGTGAGGCCCTGTCTCAAAAAGACAAAAAATAAAAAATAAAAAAGTGGGGATGTTTGCACAAACCCCGGCAAGAGGTTATAAAGCTTAAATGACACAGGGCACATACAGTTGGCAATCAGGGTTATTCTTGTCAGTATCATAAATTACTTGAGCAACTCATTTATTTACCATTTGTACCTTAAACACAGATGGGTTCGAGACAGTCTTTGTTCCTCAGGACACTAAATGAGATCAGATCTATAATTTATTCAGTAGTAATGAGGATATGTGTAGGCCACACTGGCAAGGTGGCAGAGGTTTAATAAGTAGAGAGTGTGCAGGAGAAGGACAAGACTTTCCAGATGAGGAGCTATCGAGGAGTAGGCTTGGATTTCCAAAATGTCTTATGCAACTGATACAGGGATGTGAAATTCCCAACCTGGTCTGAATGAGTTTGTGTTCTCTAAAAACGAAGAATGAGTTTTAGGAACAAACGGAGGCTGAAGGTAAAACTTTATTGGAAAGGAAAGCTTCTGTCAGAAAGGAACAGAAGGGGGTCCCGAGCGGGTTGCCCAGGATGCTGTCTCCTTCAAGTTATTTTTATGGGAC
>NDGN011515444.1:3257-14854 GCA_002564285.1 Tympanoctomys barrerae
AAAAAAAAAAAAAAAAAAAAAAAAAAAAAAAAAAAAAAAAAAAAAAAAAAAAAAAAAAGATGGCAGACAGATCAAGGGGAAGGAATACCTGCTACTTCCAGGAAGCACTTCTGGGTCACCCTGCTACTGCATGGCAGCCAGGAAGCACTTCCGGGTCACGGCCCCAGCCATCCACTTCTTCTCACCTGTGCTTTAGTTTGGCTCATAGTTAAGGTCCTTCTTTGACTAGCTCCAAGGCCAAAAAAAAAAGATGGCAGACAGGGCTTAGGGAAGGAGAACCTGCTACTTCATGTCAGTCAGGAAGTATTTCCAGGTCATGGCCCCAGAGACACTTTTGCTTTTAGTATTCTCCTCCTACTGTTTTTTTTTTTTTTTTTTTTTTGACATAAATTTCTTTTCTTTTTCTTTTTTCCTCCTACCACTAACAGGATATTGACCTATGAATTCATCATTGTAGCACTCCCTTAAGCCAACCATCTTCTAAAACCCCACCTCTGAACACCTGAACCTTCAGGGGACATTCTATATCTAAATCATAAAGCCAAGTGAATATTTGGGATCCAGTTAGACAGTGTGTCTCTCAAGTTACTCTGTACAGCCTGATAGGATGTGTCATTCAAGACTATTTCTCTGTATGGAACACAAGCCAAGAGTTCAAATCTACTGTTACCTGTCCTCCAATAATCAGCTCTGAAGACCTTTGGGTGGTTCTAGCAACATCACAGCTCTCAGGGCTCCACCCTGATTGTCTACATGATGATTCTACTTGAAATCACAGCTGGCTGGGATCAGAGCTCTATAGCATGTCTTTTCTGCAGCTTTTGCTTCACTGTAGCAGTGACTGTCTCACCACGTTGGATTCTGCACTTCATCATGCCTTTGTTATCCATTCTTCTGTCTCTTGTAGGAAAGCTTCACCTACAACAATCACAGATATTTTACTGTTGTTCAACCCAGCGCTTGTCTGACTCAGACCTGGTTGTTTCCTAGGGGCTCAGCTTTAGTGCAAGTTGGTGAGCACATTCTCTTGGACTCTTTGGACTGTTCTTCCTTGGTTCCAGTAATATTGAGGAGAAACACTGCAAAAAAACCGATGGCAGCTTTCTGTCACAACAGCATCACACAAGATCGCCTCAGTTATATCACGGATGTTTTGCTAAGTCTCTGCTTTGGTTGCTGCCCAAGCAAAAAGTGAGCTTTTTCTCAGCAATGAACTGCAATTTGATTATTTTTTGACCAAGTAATTTGAGAGCATTTTTAAAAATGGTGTTTTTTGGCGAAGCTACTATATGCTTGCAGCTATCGGATATGGTTATTTTCCAAAGTATTTGGTGTGAAATGTGTCTCTTAGTAAACCTGCAATAGACAAAATTGCCCTCAGTGATTATCAAAGTGATGGAGAACATGAAAATGGGGCCCATTTTGGGAATAGACAGCGCCTTGCACAATTAACACAACTCACTGTTTGACCGACTGGTTCAACTCGAGAGATACATATCAACTTGAACACTTGTGCAGTGTTCACAAAAAGGATGACACTACCAACTTATTTCCTCCAAACACGATCTCCGCACCAGCATTTAAAATGCAATGCTTAGTGTAACCTAAAAAAATTAATTTTGGCCTTTGCAGACCTATGTGAATCAACTTTCATTATTTTCTTGTTCAGTGATATCAGTCCGATTTCTAAGTCAGGCTAATTGATTTTTGCTGTCGAGTTGAGTTCATTCCATATTAAACTCTTTTCAGATACAAAATTTGCTATTAGTTTTCTCCTGCTATATTTCTCTCACCTGCTAATTATTTTCTTTGTTGTACAGAAAATTTTAGGTGAACACTACTCCATCAGGTGTTTCTGTTTTAACCTTTGTTTCGTGTGTGTTTTAGGGTCCTTACTCAGAAAACCCATGGCAAAGAGCTTTAATGAGTAAAGGCCTGGGTGGATATTCCTTAAGAGGAGACCTAGGTACATGAAGAAAATGATTGGCATCATTAATCTTTAGGAAAATCATACCAAATCTTCATGAAGTTATAACCTCTTTCTAATTATAATGGCTATTACAAAAAAACTATAAACTAAAGCAAGTACTAGGAATGTTGTAGAAGGAACTTGGTACATGTACATTGCTGGTAGAAATGAACATTATTACAGCCATGATGGAAAAAGGTAGAGGCTTCTCAAATAAATAAAAAATAGAACCAGCTGATGACCAGAATCCCCCTTCTACATGTGTATGTAAGGCACCTGAAATTCACATGTTGAAGAGACACCAGCAATCCCATGTTCTCAGCACTGCCAATGACTGTGAAGAGATAGAGGCAACCTATCTACCATGGGTTAAATGCCAAGGGCACCAGGACTATATATAGAATCAATGGAATGCTGTTTAGGCTTCAAAAATAAGAACTGCTATGATCTGTGGTGACAGGGATCAACATGGAAGTGAAACGAATCAAGCACAGGAAGACAAATACAGCCTGGGTCTCCCTTGTGGAATCCATTAATGTTGAACTCGTAGAAGCCAAGGATAGAATGGCGTGCTAGCAGAAGTTGTGTGGTGTCAAAGGGGGTTGTGAGTTAAAGAGCACAAAGCATTCTGTGTACAGCACAAATAGGTTTTGACTTTTTGCAAGATGAAGTGACTATACACAATTGGAATGAACAAGATGTAGTAGCTTGTGTCTGTAACTATAGCAGTAAGAGGCTGAGACAATAGTCAGCTACCCTGAGCCTCGTTTGGGGGATTTTACTACTTAGCAAGACCCTGTGCCAAAACAAACTAAGAAGGAGTTTAAAAAGTATTGACCTTATAACTAGGTGTGAGGGGTCTGAGCTCAATTTCTAGTACTGCAACACAAAAAATAATGTACAGTAAAAGTAGGCTAAAATAACTCAGTAAGTAGGTGCCGATAAACTGACCTTGAATAAGATTGGTAAATGCCATGGGCAGTATGTGAATGAGCTGCAGTCGGTCATTCTAAAATTGTACACACATATATTTTTTAATTTTCAATTTTTAATCATTTCTAATTTTTTTGTACATTTATTTACTTAATACAGGTCTTGCTACTCAGTCCAGACTCAGGGTGATCCTCCTGTCTCAGCCTTCTGAGTGCTGGCTTTACACGCATGCACCTTCATGTCTGGTTTTGGGGCAGGCAGTGGGTGTCTGGAGTTCCAGGGCCAGCATGGCATGTGGCATCTGGGATCAAACCTGGTCCTTGTGCTTGCCATGTAGGCATTTAGACCACTAACTTATCTCCCTGGTCCCTCGTGATCAATCCTTCATAATTTTTTTTTAAGAACATAATACACATTTCTCTTTCTCTTCCTTCTTTCTTTCTTTTCTCCTTTCCTTCATCTCAGTTGGGCAACTTTTCCCTTTTCACAGTATCTATTATACCATTCAATGTTTTATTTATTCTTTCAGGTTCTTACCCCCAGGAGACAATACAATGTTTGCACACGTGGGTCTGATGTGGTATTTTTATGCAATGGAATATTACTCCGGTATTTACAAAAGGTAAATGTGAGGCTTTTATGGGCAAATGGATGCAACTAGAGGTCACACTCATGAAAGAAATAAATCAGATCTCCACGTCAGATTCTTAGATGTTGGAGTACCTACATGGGCACTGGGAGTTTTCCCATTCTGATCTTGTAAGCCTGTCTCATAAATCATCTTGTGTAAGGATTTCTTTCATATTGACATATAGTTTATTTTTATTCTGCTCCCATATTGAACTCTAGCTAATACAGGAGCAGTAGAGTTCACTTTAAGCAGGACACCTGGGTACTCATTTTAAAGAGGAGTGGCCGGCAACAGACACACAAGTCTAACAAAACAAAACAACCAAAATTGGCACTCAATTTCCACTAAGAAGGACATTTCTTTACAGGAGGAAGTGGAATAGGGAACCAGAGGATGAACTTGTTCAGCCTTTGATGGAAATATGTGCCTCTGGACACAAAAATTCCTCCAGAATTTGGGGGTAATTTCAAGTGCACCCACATGTAAGTGACCACAAGATTGGTGCTGGGCTCACAAGTCCCTGCTAATGCAGTAATTCATGCCACTAACAGCATGAACAAAGTGTACACCGAATGACAGCCAACAGCATACATTTACGTGTCTTTTCTCTTTTTTCCTCTTTTTTTTTTTTTTTTTTTCGGTACCAGGGATTGAACTGAGGACCTTGTGTTTGCCAAGCAGGCATGTATGTGGCTGAGCTGTCTCCCCAGCCCTACATTTCTACAACACACAGTTTATGAGATACATCACCGGAAGGTACAGTTGGTTCTGCATGTTATGTGATAATTTATAAAAACAGTTTAAGGTCATACAATTTTAATTTTTTATATTTTATAATACAGTATAATATTTAGACAGAGTATCCACAGAATGAGAACCATCTGTAACACATGACAGGAGTGGCATAGCAGTGATAAGAAATGTATTCGATCCCTGAAAGACTGAAAGTCACTACTTTACACAGGTGCATGCATACCATGTTGATGGCAGCATAGTTCAGAACAGCTAAGTTCTGAAAATGGCCTGCATGCCCATGGTCCCACTTACTTTTCTTGTTGCTGATTCGAAATGCTCAAGTTCTAAGAGGAAAGATTTCTTGTAGTTCACAGTTGTAGAGGATTTGTTTCCTAGTCATTGGCTGTAAGGCAGGGTGCAGTGGCAGAGGGAGAAACATTTAGGGCGGGCAGAAGGCTGCAAAGCAGTAGAGAAGTGGCAAGTGCCAATACCAACCTTCTTCCTCTTCCTTATATTCTAGTCAGACTACTTGTCCCTAGGCAGGTAACACTCACATGAAGAGTGGGGCACCCTTAAGGCCAGCACCGATCCCAGCATCACATCTTTTAACCCAGCATCTAGATGCCGCCATCTCCAGAAAAACCTTACCTATGACCCTCTGGGAGGAAATGTAGGTAGAAGCATTAATGCACATTGATACCTGAATGTGGAAAGAAAATATGGTCTCTACAGTGTGGAATATCACTTGACTATAACGATAAACTTGACACATTTATAGGCAACTGAATAAATGCAACTTGAGAACATAGTGTTAAGTGAAATAAGTCAGACACACAAACTTAAAAATTTCAATATTTCATGGGTTTTTTTAGGATAAACTCAATGAGAGAGAGAGAGAGAGAGAGAGAGAAGAATGACAAAAACAAATAGATATATAGGAAGTAGGAAGTAGGGAGATCTGTTTTCAAATTATTTTGAGAACAACAGGTGGAGGGTGGTAGGAGAAAGGGAGAGAGAATTAACTTGGAACAAAAGAAGAATTGAATGAAAAGGTGATGAATATAGAGCTTTTGCAAATGCTAAGAAGGTCAAGAGTCGGAAGGAGCAGTGAGAGACAGGAGGCATAGGGGGCTATAAAGAAGAAGTAATGGGCCAGTGAGATAGTTCAGCAGACTGAGCACCTGCTTAGGCAAGTGTCGGGACTGGGGTTTGATCCCTGGCACCACATGCCATCTGGCCCCACCCCAGGCCCACTGAGCCTGCCACAGATTCCGGGCATAGTGGCACATGCCTGTAATCATTATGAGTCCAAGCTGGGTAGTTAGACCCTGTACCGAACACATAAAAAAGAAGAAGTAAGATATATTACGCATGCCCCACAATCAACATAATCATTATGTACTGCAAACAAAGATGAACAAAAAAATCAAGACAGAAATGAACAAAACCATATTTTGTTCCAAACACTATGCAAGACAATAAACATAATTATGAATAGCAAAGTAAGAAACTTATTCCACTAATTTAAAGTAATAACTTACACATTGCAAATTTGTATGCACATATGTGTATATATATGTATATATATATATATATGAATGAAAATACATATATATATTCAATGAAAATATACATATACACAAATAATGACACCCATATGTATATCTGTGCAGGGACATATTCAAGAAATGATCATACACTCAAAAACACATAAAATGCCTGGCTCAATCCTCAGGGGTTAAATTATATGATACGATGACATTGATTGCTAACCAATGTTTGCCTTTGCCTCTTCGTACATGTTCCTTAAATTTATCATGATAAATGGTACCAACAACGAGTTGCAGCGCCCACTGGGAGCCAAGAACTAATGTCGTCACTCCTTCTTTCCTGTCCTGTATCCGAAACATCATTCGAGCCTATTGATTTTGTGAAATGACTCTTTACTGATAGTGTGAATTCCTTTCTGGACAGGTGGCTACAACTTCAGTTCCATCTTCACTGTGTTTCCGTGAAAGAAAGAATTCCTCACTTTGCTCTCTGTGTCTCTGTGGCTTGACATTTGCTAATAAATTTGGCATTCTGAAAATGGAACCATGTTACCTTTCTAAAAAAATTTCCAGGGACTTTGTGTTGTGATTGACACCCAACTCCTAGGCCAGTCACACAATTAGTGTGGCAAGTCACTGTATAAAAACAAGGGCAGTGGCTATGTGTGTGTGAGACTCCCAACCTAGAAATTTGGGATTGCCATTTCCCAAATTTGGAAATTTGGGATTGCCATTTCCCAAATTTGGAAATTTGGCATTGCCATTTCCCGAATTTGGGAATTTGGGATTGCCATTTCCCGAATTTGGGAATTTGGGATTGCCATTTCCCAAATTTGGGAATATGGGATTGCCATTTCCCGAATTTGGAAATTTGGCATTGCCATTTCCTGAATTTGGGAATTTGGGATTGCCATTTCCTGAATTTGGGAATTTGGGATTGGGAGGATGAGGAAGGCTATCGAGACAGTTTGAGAATCAAGAAAGGACAGTCCATCCAGGGCCAGGGATTCAGAAACACACGCTATCCAAGACAAGAGAGGAGAATCTGGACAGAGGTGGTGCCGAAATGCTTTCAAGAGACCTGAAAATGGGTGAAGGTTTCTACGATTCCCTTGGGGTGGCAGCTGCAAGATCCCTAGAGGAAACATTTTGAGGAGATATTAAAAAGACCCTTATGTCAAGGAATGAGGAATGAGGGAAAGAAGGCCAGAAAGCAAGTCAGCAAACAGCACATCATCCCAGTGGTGGTGCTGGTGGAAGGACACAGTAGAGGTGAATCTGGAGAACACAAGCCAGATGAAGCTGGAAGATGTTCTAGTACTGTTGCATCATAATTTTCTTTTCTTTCCTTTTTTTTTTCTTGAAAAGAAGTACCTTACATCTTTACTGCTCAAGAAGTAAGGGTCCAACTGCTTATGAAATGGATTCATGTGGTATTTGCCCGAAGGAGCAAATTATAAAAATACGATTTCAGATCTGAACTTCCTTTCATCTCTAAGTACTGAGATTTCTTTATTGAAAACTATAGATTTTGTAGAGAGTTTTGCCAAGCAAGGCCCAGAGGTGAATCCACCTTGGACATGGTGGTGAAACACTAGAAATGGTTCCTGATGGTTTTCCTGTATTTGGTGTGTGAAGGAATTCTTTGTGGGTTAGTCTCCCAATATACTGTGATTTCAGTTATGAAGCAGAAATTCCTTAGATACCGCCAGCACTACCATGTGTATACACACTGTCTATCCTTTCATGTTTTCCCATTGAAGTCATTACTCAATAAATTACCAAATTACCAGTTAGGCCCAGTGTGGCTCACCTGTAATTTCAGTACTCTGGGAGGCTGAGACAGGAGGATGTTAAGTTCAAACTCAGGCTAAGCAGCTTAGTGACTTAACAAGACCTCGTCTCTAAGCAAAAATAAATAAATGAATTAATTAATTAAATAAAAAAATAAAAAGATTATTTTAGGGATGCAGAAACCTGGATTCAGTCCTCAGTACCAGGAGAAAAGAAAAAAGACCAAACAACCATAGACATCAGCGTGCTTCTCTGTGACTCTTGCAGTGAATTTTGTAGCTGGAATTAAAGCTTTTTGAATGATTTCTTTGGGCAGAATGCAAAATGCAAGGAAAACCGAGGAGTCAAAATTTTCAACACAAGACCCCAGCTGCCTTCAGCACATCAGTCAACAGCAGACATTCAGCCCTTAGTGAGAGGAAAAGTTAGCAATAAAAGGACAAGCACACATGCGCGTGCACACACACAATGGTACAAATCAATAGCCACAACTAAGTATAGTAAAACAAACCACCTCAAGGCTGAGGGGATCAACAGGGTCTGTTTCAAGTTGCCAGGTGCCCGTAGCCCTTTAAGACAAACTGATGAAGTCATTCTTTAGAGACCAGTATTATTGCACATTTGCAATACTGACCCTGACTTTCGAATGAGAATCCCCACCTCCCCTTGATGAACACACTGGCCCTATTTCCCCACCCCTATGGCTTTGACAGCACGAGGCTGAATAACATCCATTTCCCAGCAACAGCACAACAGCGCCGCCGGGGTGTATTCTCATCGCAGAGCACCTTCCACTTGGCTTATTTTGTGCTGGACTCTTAGGTACGGGAGACCAGCCTTGGGGTCAGTCAAGGGCTATTTTGCAATGAAATCTTGTGCCTTGGGGGTAGAAATCCTTGCGGGAAAGGGGTGCAAACTCACACCCTTCCTCTCTGTGTTGCAATCCTTTATTGAAAGACTAAACGGGAAGTGGGCATTGAGTCTTATCTCTTCAAACTCTTCTTTCCACTCACCATGCAATGCAATTTAATTTGGGTCCCATCCAGATTCATCACAACACATTCACCACATTGATGCTGTGACCGATATTTGCACATCAAACCCTTGGGCATTCCTCCTTGCACATTAATCTAACCGCACATCCCCTACCTTACTATCAGTGGGCACGCAATCAGACAAAACGGATGTGCCTGTTGCTATCTGCGCTGCAAAATTAACCGGCGGTGTGGACCAGTGTGATGGAGCTGCCGATAAGTCCCCTCGCGCATTTCTCAAGGTGGCTCGGGCAGCGTACACCCATTTTTCTCAAGTTTCTGGCTCAGAGCTTCACCCTGAGCACGCAATCTTTCTTTCCACGCCGGGGGGAAAATCGACGTTATCGGGGCTAACCTGCCCTGGTTTTTCACATGTCCTGCAAAAATAAGCTATGCCTTCAGACTCTGTTCCTCTGAATGTCTCCGGAACGTAGGACCCGAAATAAGCATCTCCTATCTGCCCTGCAAATTCTCTGTCATGGGGTGATCTTTATCATTCATCTCTCTCTCTTTTTTTATCAGCAAGTTCTCAAAGAATGTCGCATCTACAGAGAAATGATTTCTCCTGCATCTCCACATTCCAGCCAAGTGCCATCCGTCTGAAGGATTCCAATTTTAGCACCCGCGTAGCTGGGCAAACATTCACAAAACTCTCTGCACGTACTGTGACACTCTTCTTTAAATCTCCTCGTCCTCAAGGTGCTAACATCTGTGTTCAGAATGAGTATTCTTCAGAACAGCTAATCTTCAAGGTTACTAATCAATGAACTTCCAAACTCAACCTCTGTTATTTCTTTAAGGCCTGATTCTATTTGGTCAACATGCCTATATCTAGACTGAGCAAAAAGAAACTTGCTTTAAATGATAACCTTACAGTATTTACAACAATTCACACTATTGCATATCAGTTCTAGGTACCAAATGGGTTCGGTGTGTTATTTCTTTCTATTTATCTATCTAGTACAGGGTCTCGCTACACTACGAGCCAGACTCTTAGTGATCCTCCTGTCTCAGCTCCTCAGGGCTTGTATTATAGGCATTTGCCACCAAGTTCAGTTTAGGTGGCCTGCGCAACATTATGGCAAACAGTACCAGGGATTGAACCCGGGTCCTTGCTCTTGCCAGGCCGGCGCCTAGACCACTGGACTATCTCCCCAGCCCCTAATCATGTACAGTATGCAAGTTCTTCTTCCCTATTACTCACTAGTTTACACTCTGGGGAAATTTTCTTTTTAAGTTTCACATACAAGAAAGGGTATTTTGTTTCTTCTGTTTTTTGTGCAGTGTGATTTACTCCAGTTTTATCCATTTTATTGAAAGTGGCAGTATTTTCTTTTCTTCGTGGGTCAATAGCATTCATATATATGGATAGAAATATCAATTTTAATCCATTGTAATTGATATATATATATAGAGAGAGAGAGAGAAAGAGAGAGAGAGAGACATTTTAACCCATTTTCTGTTGATAGGTGATCCATTTTAACCCATTTTCTGTTGATAGGTAGGTCGCTAGGATGTTTTCATATGCAGCTATTGTGAACCTCACCACCACAAACCTGCACATACACATGTCCCTTTCCTACGATGACTTCATTTTCTTCCATATACACCTGGATAGCGATAACTAAACTCTGTTGCAGATTAATTTTATTTGTTTAAGGAACCACCAAACTCTTTCCTCAGTAGCTTCTGTAATTTACGTTCCCAGCGATAGTGACAATCCTTTTGCTCCATGTTCTTGGCAGAACTTGTTATTATTATGATGACTGTTATTATTATGATTGTTATTATGATTGTTATTATTGTTATGATTGCTATTATCATTATTAATGATACAGTGGCCATTCCAGCTGAGGAGAGATGGATCTCATTGTAGTCTCATTTCTATTGCCTCTGTCCCTTGTGGTACTGAGCATTTTAAAACTTATTTTCAGTCCAGAATGATTTCTCCTTTTAAAAAAAAGTATCTCTTAGGTAGATGTACCGGCTCCATGGAAACGATGTAAACAGGACATGTTGTGGACAAGTACAGAGAGAAAGGAGAGAAAGAAAGAGAGAGATGGATGGAAGGGGAAAGAGGGATGAGAAAGGGGGAGAACACCAGGAGTTAAGGCGGATTATGTAAGTGCGCTCATTCCCCACAAGCAAGGTAAGCCCGATGTTTGGACTCCACAGTGCTCGCCACCATGATTGCATCTGCAGAATGGGCACATAGGAAAGGACAGACTTCGATCATAGTACTGATTTCACTACTGTAAATATAGCCATGGTTTTGCATGAGGAATTTGCATTAAACCTTTATTTTTTTTAAAAAAAATATTATATTAATCTGAAGAACTATTCCAATCCAAAATCCATGGTGCTGTGCTTCAGGGACAAACGTCAAGGGAATCTGGTCAAGCGGTGGTTAGTTGGGCTCCTGGTGTGAATCTGCACGCACAGAGAAACCATCAGGGGCACCCTGAGGTGCACTTTGTTCTGAAATGAAGAAGACAAAACGTCTGAGAATTTCTGCTATCAAACAGGTGACTCAATACACACAAACAACGTGTCAGAAAGCAGAGACAAACTTAATTTTCGTCTCCAAGGCCTCTCTACTCTCTCTCCCTCCCTCCCTCCCTCCTTCCCTCTCTCAAAAGGTATTGTCCTATAATATGTTATATCTTGAACATTTACAGGATGGATATATGCACCACACCCTTGTTAAAACCTAGACATGCTTTAGATACAAATGTGCTTTACTCTCTTGTTTTCCAATTACCTCCATGCTTCATTCCAGAGAATTTGCCAATGACCTCCTCTTTCCTTTCCTCTTCTCTCTCCCTCTCCACTCCTTCCCTCCCTCCTTCTCTTCCCTCTACCTCCCTCCTTCTCTCTCTCCCTCCCTCCTGTTCTATCTCTTTCTCCTTCCATCTCTCCTTCCCTTCCTCCCCTTCTCCACTCCCTCCCTC